>JAXGGA010009608.1:0-50682 GCA_038373865.1 Uloborus plumipes
ATGTACAGTAGACCAGAAACTCCATCTAAAATGGTAAAAAATTTTACTCAGTTACTACAAATTCTTTTAACATGAATGCTTTTTAAACTATAACACATAATATTGTATTCAATCAATATAAGAAAAAAAAGTAAGGTGCGAAAATAAATCAATTAAACTTTAGCTTAAGACAGTAAGGTCTAGAGACTTTCTAGGAAAAAAAATAATTACAATATTTTATTTAAAATCTTTTATTGTCATTTATCAAAAGAAGTTGATTATTTTAATCAAATTCCTCTTCAGTTTAATACTAGAGAAGTTTATATGATCGACACTTTTTCTTATGATTAAAATTTATCATTATGACGAAAAATTCTCCTCCACTTATACACTAAAAAATAAGTGTTGCTTTTACAGTATAATACAACTAATTTTATAGTAACAAACTGTAAAAATTGCTAATTACACTAATAAACTGTAAAATTGTAGTTTTACAGTAATAAACTGCAAAATGGCTAATTTTACTATTTATTCCTGTGTATTTTACAGTTTTAAACTGGAACATCTGCTTCCAGCATTGTACTGTTGTAACTACTGTAAACAATAGTTTATTTTTTGCTGTGTAGAAACGTAATTTCTTATCTGCAGGAAAGTATCAACTTTCGAGAGACAAACGCTTGTGAAATAATGGTCATACAGTTGCTGAATATGATGCTAAAACAATCATCAAACACTGGAAGTGCGCAAAAGATAAATTTAGTAAAAATATCTAAAGGTACACGTCTAAAGTATGCCAGAAATACAACTATATCTTATCTTTGATCACAAACGTAAGAATACTGTGCCATATAATTGAAGTTAAGCAACCGTAAATAAAGCACAAATTAGTTAGAAAGTACAACAAATAGCTATTTCAATTACTGTGCCATGTTTGAACAGTAAGCTTCATAAGTTTGAACAGTAAGGCCATTTTTCTGATATTTTTAAAGTACAATGATGAGAAATCCGTCTGCAATTATAGAAACATTTCTTATTGCCGGAAAACTAGCAACTTTTGAGAGAAAAATGCAAGGTAAATAATTGTCGTGTATATTAGTAATAAGTTATATCAGATTCTAACACGACAAATATTTATTTTGCACAATTACATGAACGACATAACATTACAATTCTGTTCTTTTAGAATAGACAATTAAAACAACTGCAAGAACGTAACCATGGCAACCGCGGAATTCACACAGCTTGGTAAAATAGCTCGTTGCCAGGTTCAAGACACAACAGTCCCTCTGCGACTAAATGTAACGTTACAACTCAAGTCTTTTAGGTGCTTTCCGAATTCTGGTTGAACGTCGCAATGGTACAGTAGTTGGAACTTCTGGGCTAGGATCCGGTGTAGGAACTGGTAAAAGAATTGGTGAAAGTTCTGGCGCAGGAACTGAATGGTCGGACTTTTCTACCTCACTTGAATCAGATAAAGGCTCTGGTTCTTCCAAACGATCCGGTATTTTAGGAACAGAATAATTAGGTGTTGGTCCAGTTGCTTCCAAGGATTGTCCACACTTCCTTAACTGGTCGACATGTCGTTTCCAGATTTCATTTCCAACTTGTACGCTATAGCTCAAAGATCCATCACGGTTTATTACAGTACCTATATTCCATTTAGGTGGTCCTGCATAATTCCTAACAGCTACCTTTTCCCCTTCGACAAACTCACGAGTCACTTCTTCTGTCAAACAGTGAGAGCTTTGCTTTTGCATTACGCGTTCTCTTAAATTCGGTTTTAAAATATCGAGCCTAGTACGAATGCATCGCTTCAAAAATAAGAAACTTGGAGTTTCACCTGTTAACGAGTGTGGGGTTATACGATACTGCATTAAAAATCTTTGAAGTTTCACATTAATATCCCCAGGATCTCCTTGACTAGATTTCAAGGATGCTTTAAAAGCTTGAACTAATTTTTCTGATTGCCCATTTGTAGCAGGATGATAAGGTGCAGAAGGTATGTGCTTAATGCCATTCATTTTCAGGAATTGACGAAATTCATAGCTAATGAAACTTTTACCATTATCACTCACCACAGTCAATGGAAGTCCATAATGGGCAAATAGAACTCGTAAGTATTCAATTGTTAAGCTCGATGTAATATTCTTCATTAGCATGACCTCTACCCATTTAGAATATGCATCTACAACTACTAAAAACATTTTCCCCATAAACGGACCAGCGAAATCAATATGGATCCTTTGCCACGGACCATTCGGCCATTCCCACGGATGTCGCCTATTTCTTGTTGGTTCATTTCTAGTAGACACACAGGCAGCACAATTTTGGACAAAATTAGTTATGCTTGAATCTATACCCTGCCAATAACAATAGCTTCTTGCGAGGGCTTTCATTTTAACAATTCCTGGATGGCCAACATGAAGCTCTTCCAAGACAACTTTATGGTACTTTTCAGGAATGCAAACTCGATGACCATACATAATACATCCTTGTTGCAACGAAAATTCAGCTTCTTTGCCTTTCCAGGGTAATGGCAATTCAGTTCCAGTGCGTAAACTTTCATAAAGTGGAAACAGTTTACTATCAGATTTGGTCGATTTAGCAATTTCACTAGCTGTAATTGGAAGCACTTCAACTTGTGAAATATTAGCTACATCTGCGTCTGTAACATGTGGTACATTCTCGGTTTTCAATGGCAATCTTGACAGAGCATCCGCGTTTCCGTGATCCTTAGTGTTTCGGTATCTGATGGTATAACTGAAAGCTTGTAAAAACAGTGCATAGTGAACCATCCTTGTAGCAGAAAGACATGGTAGACTTTTGTTTGGAGCAAAAATTGATACAAGTGGCTTATGATCAGTTACCAAGTGGAAATGACGTCCAAAAAGGTACTGATAAAATCTCTTCACTGCTCAAACAATACTAAGAGCCTCCTTGTCAATTTGAGAATAATTGCGCTCAGTTGCTGTCAGAGATCTTGAAGCAAACATGATTGGCTTCTCCGAACCATCTTCTAAAATATGGCTCAATACAGCTCCAATCCCTACTGGTGACGCGTCCGTTTGCAGTACAATGGGTAACTTTGGATTGTAATGACATAAAACTCTTCCGGATGATATCTCTTGTTTTAACATCCTAAAGGTGTTCTCGCATTCTGTGGTCCAACGAAATTTCGTTCCTTTCTTAAGTAAATTATTTAGTGGAGCAACGCAAGTGGATAAATTAGGTATGAATTTTCCATAATAATTCACAAGTCCTAGGAAACTCTTTAAATCAGATGCATTCATCGGAATTGGCGCTTTCTAAATAGCTTCAATTTTTTCTTGAGTTTTGTGCAGTCCGAATTTGTCAATTTTGTGACCACAAAACTTTAAGGAATCTTTGAAAAATTCACTCTTGCTCTTGTTCACTTTAAGGCCATGTTCAGAAAGTCTCTGTAATACTTGCTCTAATCTTGTTAGATGTTCTTGATCGTTACAGCCCGTTACTGTGATATCATCTAAAAATACATGTACTCCTGGTATTCCGGATAACACTTGTTCAATACTACGTTGCCAAACAGCAGGTGCTAAAGCGATTCCATAGTTCATTCGTTTGTACCTAAATAGTCCTTTATGTGTATTTATAGTAAGTAAGTGGCGATCTTTTTCATCAACCTTCATCTGTAGATATGCTTCGGTTAAATCTATTTTAGTAAAAGTCTCTCCACCGGCTAAAGTAGCGAAAATATCTTCAATTCTAGGTAATGGATACTGCTCAATATTTAGTCCAGGATTTATTGTCACTTTATAATCTCCACAGATTCGCAACTTGCCGTTTTACTTCACAACAGGTACAATTGGAGTTGCCCAATCACTATACTTAACAGGTTCGATAATATCTTCAGACACTAGTCTCGCAAGTTCAGCTTCTATCCGTTCTTTTAGAGCAAATGGTACTGGTCGAGGCTTAAAAAATACTGGCTTGAAACCAGGTTTCATCTGTAGACGACAGCTAAAATTTTCTAATTTCCCTATTCCTGGAGTAAAAATTTGCTCATGTTTCTGTAATAATTTCTGTAAATTATTGCTTCGTAAGTCAGATTTATCAGCACGAACAGTCTTGATTTCTTTCCAGTCAAGAGAGAAACTCCTTAACCATTCTCTGCCAAATACTGCACTCACTCTTTCATTTACTAAATAAATCTTTTCGGTGCTACTTTGATTCTTATACCGAACTCTGACTCGAGCTTCTCCAGCGGGTATGATAACAGAGTTGTCAAAATTACGAAGTATCAAATTTGTCGGTTTAATAGCTATCGATGGACACAAATTCTTGAAATCAGTTACGTTCATACACGTGACTGCAGCCCCAGTATCTAACTCAAGGTCGCACTTTTGATTCTCTATAAAAATTCTCAATAAAATCCTATCTCTTGCGCGAGCTTTAGATTTAACATTAAGAACAAGAACACTGTCAGAACAGGACTCAATTTGTTTCACAGGCTCAGTTCGATTTTTCCTTGAACGACAAACTTTCGCCAAATGTCCTTTCTTTTGACAATTTCGGCATTCTGTATCTTTGTGTTTACATTCATGAGCTAAATGTGATGCGCTGTCACATCTATAACATTTGCGAGATAATTTTCCTGCTTTCCTTTGAAATTCCGGTTTTTTAAATTTATTCGGAACAGTCTTTGAAACTTTATCTTCGGAAGCATACAGTTTATTGACATTTTCAGCTTTATTCTGAATTTCATACACATCACGTTGAGCCGATTCCATTGCAAAAGCAATTTTCTTTGCCTTGGCGTAAGTTAAGTTATCTTGCGCCAACAGATTTTTCTGAATATTTTCGTTTCGTATACCCATGACTAGTTTATCTCTCAGCATGGTATTTAAATTGTCGCCAAAATTACAGTTTATCGACAGTTTTTGTAATTCAGCACAATACATAGAAATATTCTCACCTTGTAACTGATTACGTTTGTAAAATCTGAAACGTTCAGTCATCTCCAATGGTTTTGGATTCAAATGTTCAGTTAATAATTTTACAATGTTATCATATTCCAGATCAGAAGGAACTTTGGGCGTAGCCAAATTCTTCAGTAACTTATAAGTAGCGGCTCCCATGTAGCTCAAAATGGCTGGTACCTTCTTAGTCTCTTCTATCTCATTCACTAAGAAGTATAAGATTCAAGTCGTTCCACGTAACTTGGCCAATCTTCCATTGCAACATCAAAAGATTCAAAATTAATGTTTGAAGATCCCATCCTATCGTCGCCAACTTCTTGTCGTGTATATTAGTAATAAGTTATATCAGATTCTAACACGACAAATATTTATTTTGCACAATTACATGAACGACATAACATTACAATTCTGTTCTTTTAGAATAGACAATTAAAACAACTGCAAGAACGTAACCATGGCAACCGCGGAATTCACACAGCTTGGTAAAATAGCTCGTTGCCAGGTTCAAGACACAACAATAATGATTATACTGTGTCTGAGCATACTGTTAGAAGTTTCATCCATTTTTCAATCAGTAAAAGAGGACAAAGCAGTAAAATCGTCTAAGGGGATATAAATATCATCTTAATCCAGAAAATACAATTGTTCGTTGTATTTGTTTTAACGCAAACTCAGGAATAGTGTGCCGAGTATAAACAGTAAGTTTTAGTTAAGGTGGTTTTCTTACGTTTACAAAAGATAGTGATGGACAATTTCCTACCAATTATAAGAACAGATATTTCTAACTATTGGATAAATATCAATTTTTGATTAAAAAATAAAACCGCATTTTGAATAATGTTTCTGCTGTTTCTGAACATCGTGCTAAAATCTTTATCAATTGTTCGCAGCATAAAAAAAGATAACAATTAACTAATTTTTAGTTTTAGGCTTTTTTTTTGAGAGAATCAGATGAATTTATCTAAATAATTTTCAGAGTGAGAAATGTTAGGAAACTCTTTAAGTCTTTGATGTTCGGTATGATATATTTTTTTTAAACGTTGCACACGTGTCAACATTTTGCGTGTAAAAAATTAATTAGATTCATATTTTTCAACTAAATTTTTATTTTAATGGTTTGAATTAATGACTGTAATAAATTCATAAACTGAGTTATTATATTTGTTACGTAAATCTTAATATGGAGAGGCGAATCATTTCCCTTTGAGACAAAATAAAACCACCAAAGCCGTATTTTTACTAACAAATGTATTACTGCAAAAGTTGTTTTTGTGCAGTTATCTTTATTTTCTTTAAAGCATATTCTTTAATGCCCACATCAAATGCATATAAGTCAGAAAAAAGAATAACGATTAAAATTAGCTTAATTTATGATAAAATATGATAATTCCACTTGCAGTTCCTTAAAACTAAATTCAGCAAAAAGCAAAAGAAAGAAAATCATTTAAAATTAGTAAACTCAACCTGATTTTATTAAGGAAAAACAACAGTACCTTGCATAATGTCTTACGCTAAAAATTATCGAAAATTTTCAGTAGCGAGGAAAAAAAAAGGTATTCATTGAATAATTTAGTACCAGTTATGCATTATTTATTCGATTTTTCAATCTTTTTCATCCGTCCTTTGGATAACTGGAATTTCTCTTGAAAAATAACAAAGCAAAAGGTATATAGTGGTTTCTAAAAAATTGTTCTTATTTTAAATTTTCCTATTTTGTTGAATTTGAGTTCGCTTGTATTGAATACTCTTGATATGGATATACTTGTGCTTGTATATTTCTTGCTACGACAAATATCATTAGCACGGTATTTAGCAACTAAGAATCAATAGTTATTTTTTACAATTAAGGATTAGTATTATCCATTAGATTTGTAATTTGAAGAAAGATTTATTTTTGTGACTATTTTTTTTACTCTTTCTCAGATCAATAAGATCACATTATGTTGTTAATAACACAAGTCTGCAACCAAAACACTGCATGGAAAACTGTATTCTCCTTTCTTATAAGATCCAGGAAAATAAAATACTATCCAAATAAGTAGAAATGCTGCCACGGTGAATTTTCTTATTCGAGCTGACACCCTTTTTAAACATAGAACCGTTCAAAGTGCTTGGTGCTAATCGCGGCTTTCCAGGTTGAACAGTATCGTGGTTGATCGTGAAAAGGTTCTGCTTCCACCCCTTTACATTAAATTAGGACTGATGAAGTAAATTTATCAAGTTTTGTCCAAATATAGAGATTATTTCAAATATGTTTATTCGGAGTTTCCGAAATTGTCTGAAGCTAAATTGAAAGAGGAAATATTCACAGGACCTGACATATGAAAACTTTTATCTCAACCATTGTTTCTTGAATTAATGAATGAAACTGAAAAATAAGAGTGGAACTCATTCAAGGATTTGGTACAAATTTTTTTGGGAAGTTACGAATACTCTAGATACGAAAACATCGTCAAGAGGATGCTGGCTGCATTCAAATCTAAGCACTGCAACATGAGTTAAAAAGTCCATTTTCTACATTCTCACGCAGACTATTTTCCCGAAAATCTTAGCATGTTTAGTGAGTAATGGGGGGAAAGATTTCATGAAGATGTGAAAGACAGAGAGAATTTACCAAGGAAGATGGGACGTAAACATGATCTCAGACTGCCGTTGGATGTTCAAGCGGGAAACATAGAATTCCAACCAACGAAAACGCACCAGAAGAAGTATCAGTGAAAAGAAAAAACGATTTTACTGTCAACAGGAGTAGACGCTAAACGTAAGTTGCTTTTTAGCCTACTTTCCCGTTAAAAATAAAAGAAAGACGAAAAAAGTATTAAAAGTAGCTTAATGCATCGAAAAAATATCGCCAAGTCCAAAAAATATCGCCAAGTTAAAAAAAATATCGCCAAGTCCAAAAAATATCGCCAAGTTAAAAAAATAAAGAGGTAAAATGAATATCGAAAAATTAAAAATTTGAAAGTAGGGTATTGAGATGGGGAATTTGTGTGTCTGTCGGTCTGTCGGTCGGTCTGTCTGTCTGTCCCCCCCTAATAACTTTTGAATGAACATTCCGATTTGGACAAACTTTTTTTTGTTGGAAAGATCTCGGCGAGTACAGCTCATTCCCATATTTGATTTTTTGATTTGAACAATTTTTGGTTCAACTTTGAGCCGTTCAAATAACCGGTCCCGCGATACTAACTTTTGAATGAACAGTCCGATTTGAACAAACTTTTTTTTGTTCGAAAGATCTTTTCAAGGATACTTCATTCCCGTACCTACATTTTTGATTTGAACAATTTTTTCGTTCAACATTGAACCGTTCAAAAAAAGCTCTCACACCTAATAACTTTTGAGTGAACAGTCCGATTTGAACAAACTTTTTTTTGTTGGAAAGAACTTTTCAAGGATACTTCATTCCCGTATTTACATTTCCGATTTGAACAATTTTTCATTCAACATTGAACCGCTCAAGCAAGCTGTCACCCCTAATAACTTTTGAGTAAACAGTCCGAAAAAAATGACTGACTGTGCAGACGATTTTTTGTTTATTTATTCATTTGTTTTATTGAATTTATTATTATTATTATTATTATTTTTGGCAGACGATTTTTTTTGTAACAAAAATGTTTCATTCACTAGGGCATTTTATTCTTAATTTATATTTAACAACTGGCAACGGATTAAAAGTGAAATTCGAGACATTTTATCAACGGACGAGTTTTTTTTTTTTTTTTTCTTTTTTTTTTCTTTCTTTGATAAAATGTGTTTTGATGTACTTTGTACTTTTAATTTTTTTTTGAAAACAATTGAGGAATTTTTCTACGGAAGAACTGTAACAGTTACATTCTTTAAAAGGTGCGACAAAACTTTATTTATTCATTTATTTACTTTTTATGTGTCTATTTCATCTGATGAGAGAGGTATATTTTGCTTTTAAAGGTATGTTTGACATAATTTTTAGTCTTAGATAATCAAGAGAATAATGATCAGATGCTAGAATGCCGATGTCGATGTACGGGAAAGTAGGCTCGTTTAGTTCTTGACAGAACTTCTTGTTTAAATGTGTAGTAATAAGTATAAAACAATATACAGCTCTTTTTTCCAATAAATGCATGATTTTCTTTTTAACTTTTATGTTTTGACTTTGACAATAAACCCTTACGTGTTGCAAAAAATCTGTACGTGATAGAAAAAAATGAAGCTTATATTCGGGTTCAGCACATCGAAAAACTGTAAAATTTCTTACTTTACTGTAAGAAACTGCAAAATTGCTAGTACTGCAGTGTATTACTGTGCATGTTACAGTTTTAAATTGGAACCTCTGCTGCCAGAATTATACTGTAAACACAACAGTTCGTTTTTTGCAGTCTACTAAAAGTACTTCACAAATTATGATTGGAAGAAAAAAAAAGCTTACCCTCGTTGAGCAATTCCTTGCATTATTAAGTCCAAAATGATCGCCACAAGCAAGAAAAATACATTTTTCCAGTTACTGCTTGCAAAACAATCCATGCCGACCTCCTTTGCAGTGAACTTTTCTTAGTAATACCTCAGAATCAAAAAGTACTTTACCTTATGTTAACATCAAATGAAAGAACTGAAGACATTTTAAATTCGCCATCTTACACTCCTTTACACTACTGTAGTTCTTAAAACAAATAACCCAACTTTTTCATTAAGAAAAAAAAATCTCCCATTTTCCTAGCCCAATTAATTTAAGTTTTTTTCGTTAAAATATAGCTTTATGCATTAAATTTTATTTACTACTTCCATTTTGGATTAAAAAAAAGCTTTTTACATAAATTGATCGGAAAAAAACTGGGGCAGTTTGAAAAGTATTAAAGCACATTAAAAGTAATGTTTGTTCAATGTACTCATTTATTCAAAACATAAATAAATTAACGTATTCGTATGAAAAGCATTCAATCTAGGACATAAAGACATAATAAATAACGTTATTTCTACTATTTAGTAAAATTTGTTTCTCGCACGGCGTTTGTTATGCTCTTAAACACCAGATCATTTAGTTTTGTTTTACTTTCAGGACGCAATGTTTAGACAGCTCAAGGGCATAAATACAGCCTATGATTTAGAAATTTTTAATACATAACAGTGTCTTTTCATTTTAAAACTGGAAAAAAATCCTTAAAAGAAATAAATAAGTGAAAAAAATCCCTCTTCAGACGATGAAATTTTACTTGCCACCAGAACTCAGTATAAATTTCTTCGCACCTAATTTCTTTTTCTTCTTGAGAGAAGTAAAACAATTTTCCCTTGGATAATTTTCCATTTCCCACCTCTTCTTTTCTCTTTATTAAAAACGAGAAATGAACCAAAGACGGGGAGAAAAAAAAAAGAGGAACAACCTCCCTTTTTCAAGTGTCAAACAAAAATATAATTTCTACTTCTCCCAATGTAATTTCACTACAACGTAAAATACTGCAACTTTAATGCATTTTGAAAAGAAGCCATTTGGGTTTCCCGGTTAATGCTCGCATTGCCAGATGCGAAAATCCTTTTCTGAGGTAATAGCTGGAATCGAGCCATTAATGGCTTAAAGTTTATTCTAAATGGAAGGATCGGCCGCTCCCCCACACTTGTACCTATTAGTTGGAGTAAGCTGTCGACAACCTGGCGAAATTAATTTTTCGCTGTTTCGAAGTGAATTCCTTAATATTTAAATTGCGTTTGAGCGTTGATAAATTATTTTGCTTTAAGCTTGTTTTGCAAATGATAATTAAGTTGGACCTTCAACTTTATTTTTTTTTCTACTCTCTTTCCACCAACGTGGAAGGTTAATATTTTAATTTGTGGTTTGCTAACAACTCTTAAATATACACTTTTATCAATAAATCAAGAAACCAATTTCTAAGTTGTTTTAAAGTGCTTTGGAATTTTGGTAAATCCGGTTAATTATTTTTTGTGAATGGGTTATCCTAAAATTACAGATTTCAAGCCCTGAGCGGGGGGGGGGGGGAGAGCACTTTTTAACAGTACAGTTGCTGTTTGAATTCTGTCTCGCTATCACTTTTGATGTTGTTTACTTGTCTTTAAAAATAAAACACATAAGGAAACCCTTGACACTGTAGACGAAAATTAGGAATAACTCGTTAGTTTCATGGATTATGGAGATTAAAACTTTCATTTTAAGGAAACATTTAATTGAGCATTGAGCACTTTTGAACTGATGAAGAGGATGCATTGTAGCGTTGAAATAGCTAAGGTAGACCGACATGCTGTCATTTGGGGGGGGGGGGGGAGGTTAGGGAAGTCAATTGACCTTCCTGGCGTTGAAAATTCAATGTATTTGGATATAAGTAGGCGTGGTTTTTGTTGTTTCCTGATGAAATTTACATTAGGCTTGCACCCATTGACCCCCTCTGGAAAAATGTGAAATGACAGGCCTGTAGACCAACTAGTAAATGACTCCCCCCCAATAGTGAAGTAGGATCACGTAATTTAACGGGAAAAATAAGGTTTTAAAACATTTTTCTCGGTTGAAATGGAACTATTCACTTCCTTCTAGACGTTCACAGAAAGAAAACTACTGGAAAATGCTGAGTTGTCTACTGGTTGTGGTGTTTACTCATTGGGTCGGGATACCTTTTTTTTTGGTTCAACCCCTCCCCCCCCCAAAAAAAAGCTTAACGTAAAATCATAAAATATAACTCGCTATTAGCTTTTTTTTTTCTCTCTCAAAATGTGAGGAAAAATAAGATTCAAAAGTGTAAACTGGTAAACAAAAAAAAAAAAAAAAAATAAATAAATAAATAAATAAATAAATAAATAAATAAATAAATAAATAAAAAAAAATAAAAGGGAGGTGGTGTAAAGCGTTGCAAATAGACAACTATAAAAATGGTTGAAAATGAACTAAGGCGTTCAAGTAATGGACGAAATATCACCAAATAAAACGGACGTACATAGCAGAACACGAGATTTTAGTTTCAGGAAAAAAAAAAAAAAAACGCATTTTAGGTGTGTATCATGATTATGAAAAGGTCGGAAGCCACACACCAAAACGATTGATAATGGTTAAAATGTATGAAAATTTTTATGTATTAAGTGTACTTTTAAAAACTTGGTGCAAGAACGCTGTTGGAGAAAACAGTGGCCTATCATTAGCGTAGTAGAACAGTTCACTGTGAATCGCTGAAATCTTTTTCAGCGCTGCTAAAGTTGGTTTTTCATGAGTAACCTTGGTATTGTTTCAATTCGTTATTAACAGATTACAGCACATAACCATTGTAAAGTGTGATCTGTAGCAGTTTTAATATGACCTTTATCAAAAATTACATAGTTTACAATCTCAAGAAAAAAAGCTAAGTTTTCAAAGTTATTTCCAGCTTCCCAGTTTATGTTAATTGCTGATTTTAATTCTTCTTATAAAATGTCTTTTTAAATATTATATCGTAGGCAGAAAAAGAATTTAGCAAAAAAAATATGTACCCTCTGGGGTCCATCGTAACTTTTAAGGGACGATTTTTCTTTCCTTAATAAAAAAAATATTTTTTACATAATATTTTTTAAATTATTTTTCCTGTCCATTAAACACTGTTTCTAACCAGTATACAAAATATCTTTGGGAAAAAAAATGTCAGGTATTAATGGGTTAAAAGTGCATTTTAAAGTTTGCTCGTTTATATCAATGGACGATTGATGGTATATATAATAAATTCGTATGAATAATTCTAAGATTTATTGGCACATTTGTTGGTACCATGGAGATTCAAACGAAGTAAACAATAAATAAATTAGTAATTCGATTCATTAATTAGGTTAAATTTGTTCCGGTACAATTTAAACCACAGTTCAGAAGTGAAATAATAAGTGTAAATCTACAAATCATTTATTGAACAATGGATAAGCATTATGTTATTTTTTGAAAAAAGTTAATTTTGAAAACGCTGATCTTTTTAATGAATTCATCACGTAATGCAATACTGTGTACTATTATTACTGGTAACAAGAGTTCATAACAAGTTTAAGTTGAACTCCTGCTATTTGAACTTTTATTGTAATTTTGGAGAGTGATTCTATCCTTTGATGACATTAAGTAACTCAATCTGATATATATTTTCTTATTTAATTTAACTATCAAATGCAAAACTTACAAAGCCGATAAAATATATCGTTTCAAAAGCAAAGAAAATTTTGTCAGCGGAGTTTCACACATCGTTTCCGGAGAAGCGATATTCTTTCTTGGCGTCTGAAAAAAGGAATTTCTCCGTGACTGAATGCTTCAGAACACTTATTCACGACTGATTGACTTTTTCGCGAGCACTCTCCTCGTTGGAGCTTATTCTATTTCGATTCTTTTGATTATAGTAAAATGAAAGGAAATGAAAGTGCTGAGATTAAATCAGGAACAATTTCAGAGGGGGAACATTTTGGAAGCAAACGCTCTTAAAATTTGTAGCATATCGCTACCTGCAGAAAAAGAAGAGGATTTGTGTACGCCGAACTATTTTGTTAAATTGTTTTTAAGTATTAAACTCAGACACATCGCGCTGATTTTCTTAAAAAAGCTCTTCACAATTTTGCGAGAACCACTTTCTTTACTGCATTAAAAAGTGAAAACTAATGTATCAATGTTTGCATTATTATCAGCGTTTATCAATTGTGGAATAAAATCCTTCCCTAACTGCTCATATCTGCCCTGTTTTTTCCAGCTGTTCTCATTTTTGTGTGTGTTTTTTGTTTGTGTGTTCATAATGGAACTGTTTATGATACTTTTAATTAGTAGCTAATATTCCTTTTTTTGTTTTCAAGATTTTATTGTGTTTTTTTATATAATAAGCATTGTGGTAAATACCTTTTTGCCTATTTTTCGTTAAAAGGGAGAAATAAGAGAAAAAGGGGGAGGGAGGGGCTTGAAAGAAGCATCAATGTTCCGTAAAATATTACTATAAGCTTGAATATATACATATGTATGTGGGAGTGTATGATAAACAAAACAGCTAACTATTTTTTTTGAAAAGAAACTGAAGAAGGATTTTCTACAGCATTTTTATTTAAACCAAATGAAAGTAGACGGAGAAGCAGATCAGGATGAAGATGACTTTTGACCATAATGCCCTCTATTTACGTCACAAAGAGTGCTCTAAAGTTTCGTTAATTTTGGGAAAACATACGGAAAGGGCGCCATCCCTCTAACATCATTTTTAATGATATAAACTTGTGCTTTTTGAAGGATTAAGTTCTAAAAACTTTCAAATGAGAACATTGAAATTCGTTCCTTCACCTAACCTGGTCGAAAATGGCCTGAAATAACGTTTTAGGTCTTTAATTTCTCGGTGAAACCAACCGAACTCTCTGAATTCAACATAATCAAAGATCGACTTAACTGTTGTATAGTCGGGACTTCAATTTGGGAAAAAAATTTCCCCACAGTACTGAATCACTAGCTCATCGATGCCGCGAAATTGATTAGTTTATTTTATTCCTTTTTAAATTTTTTTTAACCTGTATTTTTTTTCTGTTGGATAGAAACATTTTAAAGTCAAGCCCTTGTAGTCTTAGTCGACCTATATATAACATGAAGATATAGTTCCTCTCATACCATATTTTTATATCACAACTATCTCACAGGTATAGTTATAAACTTACTCGTATGTGTATTTCAACAAATAGACATGTATAAAGAAACGCCTAAAAGCAAGATGGGGGCAAAAAGCATCATCAATTAACGGTTGTCTAGACCACGAAGCCAATTCTGACGTGTTAAGTGCAAAAATGGTATCTGCAGTCGAGCTTAAACTGAGATAAAATTCTATAAAGTTTTGCGTCACCATGTATTTGATTCAGATGATACTTTTCCATAATTTTTAAAAAAATACTTCCTGTTCTCAAATGACCATATACTATTGTATTCAGGTAAAATACGTCCCAAAGAGACACCTGGTGGTGATAACTCAATTTTTTTTAAAGTGTAGATACCACTTTTGTGCTTAGCACGGCAGAATTAATATTGCTCATCCTAATTTATCGATAAGTCAACACATGCACTATTAATACAGAATTGCAAGCTCTTTGATGCAGAGACATATTTTATATAACATAAAAGTACAGTTCTTCGCATATCGTATTTTTACGTTCGAATTACTCCATAAATATATACGCTAAGTGCTTGCAATCATACAAACGCTCGTACGAGTATTTACCCAAACAAATAAGTATGAAATAACATCGAAAAGCAAGAATGCAACACCGATTAACGGTTGCCCACGACACCAATTCCTGTTGCTCGTTCTAATTTACAGAGAAGTCAACACATGCACTATCAATACAGAATTAGGGGCTCTTCGATGCCGCGAAGTTGGCTCTTAAGGGAATAAACTTTTAGATGGAAGTGAGTGCAGGCGACCTCATTTTCTTGGCGAGGGAACAGACTCTTGGGGGCGCAAGGCTGAGTCTTAATCCAGGGCTCGCTTCTTGCCGAGTAGCCGAGGGAAATGCTCTTAATGATTCACCCTGGTATATCTCGAGGTCTGTCGCACTTTATTTCGATGGACGTCATGTGGCGATTTCTCATTAGTCCGTCCATGCCTCCTCGCTCCCTTCCCTCCCATAGCAGTGGTTGTGTGGTTGTGTTAGTGAGTGCGTGTTGGTCCTGGGGATTTGCATTAGCTTCTTTGGCGTCGTGTGGTTCTGCTGGTATAATATTTAGGCAGGAGGTTTTGGGTAAGCTGTTGGACATTGCAAAGTTTTGTTGTAGTTGGAAAAAAAATATCCCCACTTTCATTTTTTCAGCTCTTAGATCTTTGAACATGCTACGCTATAAAAAATGAATGTTGTTTTTTCAGTATAATACAGTATAATTTTACTGTAATAAACTATAAAAACTGCTAATTTTACAGTAATAAACTGTAAACTAGCTAATTTAACAGTTTATTAACGTGCATTTTGCAGTTTTAAACTGGAACCTTTGTTGTCAGTATTATACTGTTGTTTGTACAGTATAATATAGCTAAATTTTACGGCAATAAACTGTAAAATTACTAACCTTACAGGAAGAAACTGTAAAATTGATAGTTTTACAGTTTATTACTGTACATTTTACAGTTTTAAATTGGAGCCTAGGCTGCCAGTATTATACTGTAAAAACGACAGTTCATTTTTTGCAGTGTAGCTGCCTAATGAACATGTAATCTGTTGGCAAGCACGTATCAGACGGAGTTTGCATGTTTCAACGTCTATTAAGTACCTTAAAAATTATGCTTTTTAGTCGAAAAATACGTACGTCGAAAATATTTCTCTTAAGATTCTTTTAAGTAAATAGGGGAAACCGGGGCTATTTGGCACAAGGTGTACGTTGGCATTGTGCCTTTATTTTCTAGTACACAGTGCCCACAGCGCTGCCGTCGTGATGAGACATACTCGACAACCTTCTGCATCATCCACAATAGTTATAGTGTCTTGATAGCCTGCGTTCGAAAAATATGTATTTTTTTGTGTTTTTCTTTCCGGTGAGTAATTTTTTTTTCAAATTTGCTTTTCGGTTTTCAGTACCCTTAAAATTTTTTTTTCAAGTACTCTAAGTTTATGGTGGATACAATGACTAAGTAGACTGGGGATTGATGCAGCTACTGGATTCCCAGTCGTTTGTATTCGGGGCAGGGCCACCATGTTAGCCAGAAAATGACTTAGGGGCTGGTTGGCATTTTCAGCTTGGGGTATATTGGCATAGGCCAGTGATCTATGCCAACTTATCCACCCTTGATGTTAGCGTGACATCGCATATTTATAGATATCTACACAGACCTAACTGATGTCCCTTCTACTAGTGCGGGTAATGCTGGTGTTTAAAATGTTCCTACTACTTCTTAGGGGTAGTACTAGTGTTAAAAATGTCCCTATTGCTAGCGTCGAAAGGAGTGAACCATCAATCCCCACTAGTGCAACTCACTCCTCCGAAACATGTTGACTTGTGACCCCTAAAGACGTTCAGCCTTTTCCAAAAGCAGGGCCATGAAAACGGACACTCAGGGGAAAAAACAGGAGGCACTGTTCAACCCGAACCGGCACTCCAGTTGAAAATAAACTGGCAAAAAAAAAAAAAAAAAGCTGAGAAAATAAAATAAAATCACTTTACGTTGATGGGACAAAAAAAGAAGACCAAAACAAGGACTACGAAATCAAAGAATAATCATAAAGAAACTTTTAAAGAAGGAAGATATTAGTAGCACTGAAAATGATGAGTCTTTCTCTGATGCTATACCGTACGCTGATAGTGAGGATGGCTATGACTTCTTGTTTCCTCAGTACAGTGATGAGAATAAAGATGAGCCCTTTCTACTGGATCTGTTCTGCCTTAACCTTCCTACACAGTCCCCACCTGCAGATGAGACAGCTTTAAATGCTGCGGTTGGAGCTGATTAGGTTAGTATGGGATAGTGAAGTATGAAGCCCGCAAATATCCAGGGCAAATACTTGAAGTCGATTACGAGGACTTTTCAGTCTCCACTATGGGGAAAACTATAAAGTATTGAATGTGACTAGAGCCGCCCGACCCTCATCTCAATGGAAGATTAACTCTCTATTCAGATGAGTAAGAACCCATCTTTTGTAGTTGACATGAAGCATTTGTAACCTACCCATAATGCTCATACCTGAGTTTTAAAGCTTTGTTTTGATATATTACCTTATAATACAAGGTGTCCACTCCAATCGTGGACCAATAGCTAATTTCTAAACCGTTAGAGATAAGCATATAGTTTATTTAGGAAAAAATCTCCAAATTATGAAAGGAATTTTGGGTCTATTCAATGTTTTTCAAAAAATCAAATTTTGAAAGAGTTACGAAATTTAAATTTTTATACAGCCCCCCAGTCCTATCAATCATATTTAGTAAAACATTCTTGACACTGTAACGTTTGAAACTAAAAAAAATCACTCTTCTACGACAAAAATTGACCGAGTTATGACGTTTTGAAAAATCAAGATTTTGCATTATTTCATGACGTCATCGAGAGATCGCTTAAGGGACCGTATGCGAAATCATTCAAAATCTTGATTTTTCAAAACGTCATAACTCGGTCAATTTTTGTCGTAGAAGAGTGATTTTTTTTTAGTTTCAAACGTTACAGTGTCAAGAATGTTTTACTAAATATGATTGATAGGACTGGGGGGCTGTATAAAAATTTAAATTTCGTAACTCTTTCAAAATTTGATTTTTTGAAAAACATTGAATAGACCCAAAATTCCTTTCATAAATTGGAGATTTTTTCCTAAATAAACTATATGCTTATCTCTAACGGTTTAGAAATTAGCTATTGGTCCACGATTGGAGTGGACACCCTGTATATTTAAATAAGTATTTAAGAAATAAAAAATTGTTATATTGCTGTAAATTTATCATTTCAAACAACGTTATGCCAACATACCCCAATGCATCTGCCAATCTACCCCGACTCCGGGGTTAGTTGGCACTGTTGAGGAGCCTTCGGAGAATATTTTTCACGAATTCCCCAGTGAATTTTAAATGATGTTCCTAGTGGTTTTTTGTAACCAAGATGTTATCCTATTAGAGGCATAAATTACTTTTACCATAAAAACAACAGAAAAAATTAGAAAAATCGAGAAGTAAAAACTATGCCAAATAACCCCGGTCTCCCCTAAGCAAATTTTTCATTTGGCATGACTTTTTTCCTTTTAGACCTTTATTTTTACATTTTAAGTCTATTACGTGCATCATCAGAAAATCACTGATCACTATATATTTTATATTCATTTAACTACGCGTTTTTGAGCAAACAATATGAATAAAACTCGCATGTTCTAACGCATTTTTTAAAACTTTGCAGCGCTATAATTAACACTGAACTCCAAACCTTAATGTGAACAAAAACTAATATCATCTCGAACCTAAATTTAAATATTACTGAAAAATAATACCAGATCTATCGAATTTTGCTTGGCGGCAAAATTCGGTTGCTGGTATGGTCCTGGCTGGTCGGTTACTCCTGCAAAATTCGGAGTGAAAATTTTTATTTCATGAATTACTATTCATAGAATAAGATACGGAAAAACATAAAAAAAGGTCCAGCACCAATGATTATTACGGGGGAAAAAAGAATGCGTACAAAAGTCATTCAAATGAAAATTATTAAACGTGCATGAGTTTGATGGCGCTAAATACAACTTCACCCATCGGAAATGAGGTTCATCTATTTATGATGCTCAAAATGGTGTCTTAGAGCACCAATATACATCTGAACGTGGGGCTCCTCTTTGTACTGCACATTGTATAAAACAGTATGTGACATGCTGACACAAGCATGCGTAGCACGGTTTCGAAGTTCCAGCAGGAGGAGGGATTGCTTAGTGCATACATCCGTTGTTTGATGTTTCTCCACTGTATGGGAACTGTTTCTTCTTCCTAAATTAATCGTTCTCAGTATCTTGACTTTTCTCCCGTGTCTCGTATCGTTTAAAAGATACGAAAGATATTTCCAAATTTCGATACGAGGTGGTGATGCTAGCGGTTTTCTCGCGCAGCGCATGGACATGGATACTTTAGAGCAGGGGTCTCCAACCTTTTTTACTCGGGGGCCAAATTGAAAATTTTTGGAAGCGAGGCGGGCCAACGGTCTAAAAATAGTTCAGTTCAGATGGTTTTTTTATAACATTACGGATCATTTTTTCCCACAAACTGTATTTTTGTCTCCAAAAGGAGTTAAAAGAAAAAAAAAAGCCAAACGAGACTAAAACCTAAATCCTTGCAATGTACTACAATTTTATTAAATGAATTTTATGTATTAATGATGATAAAAAACTTAACAATAAATGAGGACAGAGCAAGTGCAACGCTTAGGACAATTTTGAATGAGAAGATTGCATTTGTTTGCCTCTTGAAATTTCAGTCCATTTAGGGTCAAACTTTGTAGTTCCGATCATTAAAGTTGATTTTAAATGTTCATTTGATAAAGAGGATCTGTACTTAGATTTAACATACTTCATTTTTGAAAATGTCTGCTCACACTTGTAGGTAGACCCAAAAAGAGAAAACATAACTCGAGCGTGATTTTTTATGTTCTTAAAGTCTTCTTCCGGGAGAGAACTGTAAAATGAAAGTAGATTACCTTCTTTTTGGCATTCCTGGAAAGCAGTCTTGAGTGAGTCGATGGTAGTAAGTTCGCTGACTTCAAGTTGGATTTCAGCAGGCACTTCGTCTATATAGCAGTTAAAAGGGTTTTGAAAAATTTGGATATCATCTGATGCACGGTCAAAGTCTTCAAAACGGCTCTTAAATTCTTCTCGTAGGTTAGACATGATATCCAAAACGTATTCCTTGGGAAAGGAAGCATTACTTAATGCACCTAAGTTTTTACACGTTTCAAAGTGATCAAAGTTCATCGATCCTAAATGCTTCTCGAAAAGCATGAGTTTTTGTCTGAAAGCTTTGACATGCCACACAAATTGAGGAGTTTTCCCCTTGCGACTTTAAATTCAAAAAATTAATATGTGTGGTGAGATCAACAAGAAAAGCCAATTTCCAGACAAATACACTGTCAGAAAGTTCAGGTACAGGATGCCGACGTTCAGTCATAAAAATATCAATCGCTTCTCGAAGTTCAAAAAATCGCTGCAATATTTTGCCTCCACTTAACCAGCGAACTTCACAATGGTAAGGAACATCTGGATAAACGCTGTCAATTTCAGCAAGAAAATTTTTGAATTGGCGATGTTGAGGAGAACTGGATCTAATAAAGTTAACTGTTTTGACAACTACATCCATTACTTCAGCTACATCCATGTGTTCCCCGCACAACGCTTGTTGATGGATAATATAGTGAAAAACCATAGGTTTAATTCCTCCAGCTGTTTTCAGAGAATTACAAATGTTTCCAACTACTCCAATTTTTGTGCCAGACATATTTTTTCCTCCATCTGTAGTTACACCTCTTAGACGTGTGAAATCAAGCCCGAGATCAGAAATGGTCTCACTTACTTTACTGAAAATTTTGTCTCCGGTTACATTGCTCTCCTAAGAGTGAACATCAGCCAATTTTTCTGCGATTTTAAATTCTCTGTGATTTTAAATTCCACCCTAATGCACATGTTTGCCCTGGGGACAGAAAATGCCCAATACTAGGGAACTAACGGGAGAATGTGAAGCAGAGAAAAGAGATTTGTTCTCGGAAAGGGCAACAAAGAGAGATGGGTATTACCGTCGAAAGAAGTAAAAAAAAAAAAAAAAATTAAAAAGCTTTGCATTAAAGTTTGAATAAAGCTTTGCATTAAAGTTTGAATAGATTTTTATTTATTATTTGACGTATCCTCTATGAGATCGTCACTGTTCTGATTAATTTAATTAAAAAAATATACATATTTGAAAAAAAGGGGGGGGGGGGGGTTGAAAAAACAGATTTTTTCCGCGGGCCGGAAAAAATCTGCTTGCGGACCGGATCCGGCCCGCGGGCCGTAGGTTGGAGAGCCCTGCTTTAGAGTTAATAACCTCACCTTGATGACAATAGCTATGGTCATTCAGAGATTAATGTGGTGACACACTGTAAAAACTACATGTTGTTTTTACAGTATAATACAGGTAATTTTATAGTAACAAACTATAAAAGTTGCTAATTTTACAGTCATAACAGGCCCGTAATTTCAAGTTTTTCCAGGGGAGGGGTCAAAGGGTGCAAACACAATGCAATTTCATTGTAAAACAACAAAAACCACGCCCGCTTATATAGAAATACATTAATTTCTCAAAGTCAAGGGGGAAGGGCAATTGCCCCTCTGACCCCCCTAAATGACGGGCCTAAGTCACAAACTAAAATTGCTAATCTTATAGTTTATTACCGTGCATTTTACAATTTTAAATTGGAACCTGTGCTGCCAGTATTATACTGTAAAAACACCAGTTTATTTTTTGCACTGCAACGACTATTAGCGGGCACACGGTATACAGGGACAGATCATTGAGTTTAAAGTTTTTCGACATCCAAAAATTAAATTTAATTTAGAATATCTTCACTTAGAGAAATCAAACTGAATAGCATTAGAGAACGAGTTTTAAGCGCAATTAGATATTCAATGTGGGCTCTTTCACCAAAGTTTATTTGCAACTTAAGCATCCACAGCACGTTTTCTTTCTTTCTGATCTCTCAGATCTACTGGAGTCAAATAAATGGAAAACCGTCGACCAAAACCTAAGCAAGAATTTAGGAAGATAAATGAATGATTTAGAAAAAAAGGATGCAGAAAAGATGACCATTTAAAGAATAAAATGATAGGATTTGAAGTTGAAAGACATCTTTTAATAATGACTGTGAATACTGTTTTTTAATTCCTTTCTTCCTTGGTGCTTTTATGAGACCTTAGTTGAGGAAATTGAATTTTGGACTTGAACCCTTGAAGATACAATTGATTGCCGAAGGTGCTTTCGGAAGTGTTCTATCCTTGATGTTCGAAAGTAGAAAAATAAAATAAATATAACCTATGCATGTGTGTTAAGCTCTTAATATACCATCTTGTTTTTACAACAAACTTTTGTTACTCATTTTTGCTGATAAAGAACTGGTTTCTGAATAAATTTCTGTGTTTTAAAATTCAGATAGACTTTAAAATATGAAAGGTAAGAAAGAATTGGAGAAATTATCTATTTAAAGGGTGAGAAACTTGCACTTCGTTTAAAATTTGATTTAATTTTATATGTTTTCTCTCGAAACATTTTCTTTGTGCACCTCTCCCCCCAAAAAAGCTGAAACTGAAATTGTAATTAGTTTATTAAATTCTTATTTCTACTTATGTAAACCACTTAAGAAAAAAATAATATTTACCTGCCAATTTCTTTTTGAAAAACACCAAAAAAAAAAAAAAAGAAACTTTACGAAGATTTTAGGAATTGCTATTGTTCCAAATTTCTGTCACTTTAAGTGCATGCATTTTGTTCGAAATTGCTTTTTTTACTTAATTAGTTATTTTTACAGATTATTGCATATCATTCTCTAAAAAAATACGTTGTATAAATTGATTTAAATTTTTGTGCTAAAGATAAGTCGGGGTACCAAGCCTCACCTAAAAATAAATATTTTTAAGGAATGCAAAATTTATTCTTTAAAAAATGGTACCTTTGAGGCATATACCTTCACATGCCTTGACAATCTCTACTTCATAGTTTTCTTCCAAAATACTGTAAATAAAATTGAATATTTTATTAATTTGCGTCAAGAAAGTAATATTTAATGATACATAATTACTTTGATGGATCTTTAGTGCGGAAAATAGCCTGTAATTAAGCGGAGCATATAACTTTTTTGTCAAGAGTAATTGCCCTGCACCTTAGCGTTCAATCAAAGTTGTAATACAATCAGTGAACATTACTAGCCCTCTTTAGAAAGTTTTTTATTGTTTAATCATTCAAACAAACAGTGTATTGGAGTGATCGTTGTTTATATTAACATTCTTAAAAGAAATAACTTAGATTACATGCTAAAAATTCCACAATGCCCTTTGGATAGATTTCTTTTAAAATGTTTGTATCGGTACAAAATTGCTATACGTTGTTCCAGTCACCTCTCGGCACAGCACTATCTCTGAAAAAATGATCGCCAGCTCATTGTGTGGGTATGATTATGAAAAAAAAAAATAAAATAAAAATAAAACTAAAAACAATAAAAACTGGGGTTACGTTTTGCATCATCCTAAATAAAGTATCCTAATCTTTTAATACGTTTTTATTAGTTTCAATGCAATTATTAGTCCAATGTTTCAATTTAAAATTGTAAAATGCGCAGTAATAAACGGTTAAAACTAGCAATTTTACAGTTTCTTACTGCATAGTTAGTAATTTTATAGTACTGCAAAACTTTTGCAACTTAATCTATGGAGTTGGTTAGGGTAAGTGGGCTCCCTTTTTAGAACAGTTCGTTTTTGAAGCCCCATACAAAAGTTTTACAGCAAAACAGCTTAAATTTTTTAACTTATTTTGTCTTGTACATTATTGATAAACACAAGTTCAGCATTGTTTCCTAAAAAAATGCTTTAAATATTTTTACCTATCTTATTCTTTACAAAATGGCGTGGGGGGCCCACTTACCCCCTAGGAAGGGGTAAGTGGGCCACCCTCCATTTATTTATATTTAAAGTGAGCATATTTTGGAAAGGTGTTTGTGGATCCTACCTAACAAAGTATGGAAAATTTTAGTAGGGAATATTTTTCTGTAAATGTATCCATTAATGAGACATCTACTCACATTTAAATGTGTATGACAGAAAATTATAAAGCGGAATACAAAACAATTATGTCTGTGAAATTCATTAAAAGCCGTTAGGCGTATTTTTTGCTTTTACATATAAATTAATGTTGAATAAACATAATGGAGTCGATTAAGATCAATTTTGGTAAAATAGAAAAAATTATAGGTTGAAAAAAAAATTAAAACACTTAATGGCAGTGTCTTTTTGAAGTTTTCTGAGGGAGAAACATTATCATTTCATCCTCAGTTATAATTCTAACATCACCTACATCAAACCAATAAAAAGTGTAGTTATTTCTATTCTTTCTATCAAATTTTGCAGTATTTTTTTTTCATTTGTACCATATTTTAAAATTAGACCTTCAAAATACTTTATGGTTTTCTTTGATGCAAGTTTCACAAATACATAGTTACCAGCTTTTGCAGTTTTTGTAGCTGAACCATCAATTTCTTCTAGGTCTCCATAATTATCTTTCATTTCGTCGTAGAAATTGCTTCATCAAAACTACTTTTCATTTTGAAATCATCATTATTATGAAGGGGCCCACTTACCCTAATAGAGAAAAACCACGGGGTAAGTGGGACCCCTCCCCTTAAACACTTATTAATAATACTTTGCATAAAAATTCTTATTGCAATGTGTACTTTAGGTTAAACCCTACAAGAAAACTTGATGAACATAGAAAAAATAATAAAAACTAACATTGAAACACTTCTTTGAAAAATGTTGCTTGAACTCGCAAAAAAAATTTTTTTGGAAATTTTTGACATAAATTATATGATCCAAAAAAAAGTTCCATGAAACCCAAATATATGCAAAAGCAATCACTGTGATGTAATTTGACATGATCAGTACAAAAAAGTATAAAAACCATACGCGCATTTCAGTTTTAAGGGGGGTGGCCCACTTACCCGAATTAACCCTATAACAACATTTGCAACACAACAGTATATAAAAGTTTGCAGTTAATATAGTATTGCAAACTTTTATATAGGGTGAGTTCTGGTAAGTGCGTCCACGGGGTAAGTGCGTCCACTGGGAATTATATGAACACTGTCTTGAAATGGCTTCTGCAACACATCGACTATGTTAGATAACTGTCTAATGATAATTTCAATAGGTAGAATTCAGGCCTTGGATTCAATAGACGAAACACAATCAGGGATAACTTAAATGTCTTCAAAAAAACTCTTAAGTAAAGATTGAGAAGGTTTTGTTTCAGTTTCTCTTGTAGTCATACCAAGCAATTGAAGTCAAGAAATGCAAGTTGTTTCTTTTAAGTAATAGCTACTAATAACATACATGGGGTATTTTGATCAAATACTCTAACTAAAATTTGTTTATATGACGGTACGCACTTTCCCTTTCTTTAAAGTAAGGTGGGGGTAAGTGCGTACCATTATGATGGGGCAAGTGCGTACCACTATCATGAGGCATATGCGTACTATTATGTGGAGCAAGTGCGTACCATTATGATGAGGCAAGTGTGTACCATTACGTGGAAAATCCGACTCTCGTAATTCACCTTTAATTTTGCTTATAACTCTTTTATAAACCGATTATAAATCCGACGTCATTTCCATCAAGTATTTATATTAACATTGAATGCGGCATAAGATTTCAATTTTATTCATTACCTCTGAAATATATTGGCTTTTAGATATCAGTTAGTACATTTTTCGTTGAAAATAGCGATCATGAGCTATACTTAATTTAAACCAGAATGACAAATGAAGCAATGAAATTAAGTGAAACACTAAATAAGGAACCAACTGATTCAAAAAACGAAGGTGGAGTAATGAATAAATTATATTTAAGAAAATTAAAGAACACCTTGTGAAAAACTATTTGAATGTACAAGAAAAAAAAAGTACAAGTATCACATCATGATCAATTATTCTCTTTTTTTTTCTCTTTATTTTGTGTTTTTTCTTACTGCTGCTGATTCTAATAAGAAAAATATTTTAAAACCGTATTTATTCAAAAAAAAAAAAAAGAAAAAAAAACGAATTGTTCACTCAGGTCACCTAACGATCTACCATACAAATAGAATTAAAGAAAATCACAGGGGTACGCACTTACAACAAAGCTATTGGACGCACATGTCTCATCTTACATTTAAGAAGGGGTAAGTGCGAACCCTGGCTTAAACACAGACTGATTAATGTATTTAACCAAAATAAACTATGTAGACTATGAGTGATTATTACTAAATAAAAAAAACTTACATTTGCTCACTTGGTCTTATTAAAAGGACAGAGGAAGAATCACAGACACAACTCTCTCAATCTTCAAATCAAAGTTGTTCGCAAGACACGTGGAATATCACTGATTGCGTTTCATCCATGCAAGCAAGTGCTGATCTCTAGTATTAGGAATTATCCCAAGGCAACTACCTAACATATTTAATATGTGCCAGAAGTTTTTTACTGCTCATATTCACATAATTTAAGGTGGACGCACTTACCCCGCTAGGTAGGGAAAGTGCGTACCTTAGAATAGGTGTCATAAACCAGGTCACAAAACGTATGCTTATGGTTTATTTGACATATTATATGCTTAAAAAGCTTAGTAAAGGATCTGGAAAGAAAACTAAAAAAAAAGTGTGAGTGTACAAGATTTTTCAACAGAGCAGCATCCCTGAGAACATGAACTTTGCAAAAAAGGGACTTACCAGAACTCACCCTACTGCAAAAACAACTGGCAGCAGAGGCTCTAGTTTAAGACTGTAAAATGCACGGTAATAAACTAAAATTAGCAATTTTACTGTTCATTATTATTATCAGTTTATTACTAATTTTATAGTAATAAACTGCAAAATTAGCAATTTTTGCAGTTTAGTACTATAAAATTAGCTGTATTATATTGTAAAAACAACATTCATTTTTTATAGTGTATGTGTAGATAGATATATAGATACAAAGAAACGCATGGATAAAAAAATCATGCTTAATTCCAATTCAGATTACATAATAAGACACAAAAGAACATATTTCATGACATAAAACTATCCCGGACGTAAACCACTAATATTCGAATCCATGGAAAAAATACGTAAAGTAACTTTGCAGTCAGAAAACTCGCTTGATATTGGAAATCGAACTGATTGTAGAAATTTCTCCTTGTCATTTTTTTTACTATAGATTTTGTCAATGTTTTGAAAAGTAAAGAGAAGGAAAAAAGAAAAAGATTGAAAAAAAAAAAAAAAAAAAATCATTTTTTTCTCGTTTCTTAATACGGCTAAGAAAAAGTTTCTCGAGAAATTTAAATATTTGGAAAGCGATCTTAAGTTCGTTTTCTTTTGTTTTGACTTACTTTTTAGAAATTTGTAAGACGATGTATTGAGTTTTGAATTGAAATAGGTAATTCAACCTTTATCTTTCTTTTTTGTTTCTTTAATTAGTTATTTAGCGATAAATGATGTAAAGTTTTGTTTGACACTGTTCAAATTTCGCAATATTTATTAATTACTCCATTTTTTTACTGGAAAAGGAAACATTTACCTACTTTCACGAAAAAGTGACATAGCTACTCAACTTGAAATACGGAAATCTGTTTCCCATAAAATACAGGGTCCTGTAAAAAAAATTGCATTGTTTCTAACTTAGAGTACGTTTATGACTATTGTAAAAAAATTTGAGAGAAGGTTTTATTTTGTGCTTCATCAAAGGGGAGGGAGATTAGGTCAAATTTATTTTTAAAAAAATCTGTGAAAGTAAATGAAAATCTACTGGAAATCATTTATGAGAGGCTAATGCAAAATCACAGAGAGTTAAAAGCATAAAACCTACAGAAACTGAAAACAAGTACTAAGAGTAACATAAAAATTAAAAAAAAAAAAAAAAAACACAACGCTGATTGCCGATCTTTTATTAAAACGAAGTTCACTTACTAGAGAGCATTTTGAATTTAATGTATATTCAACTGTTTTCGAGAGGACATGGTAAACATGGAAAAGGAAAGACTAGTAAAATTTGCTAGTCACAAAATTAGAGTAAAGAGTGAGCATTGAAAATGCTTTTAAAATCCTTATACTCAAATCAATTACAAGTAATATAACTGAAAAAGAAATAGAAATTGGCAACAGATTAACATTTTAAATCAGTGAGTCTTCTTTCCTCGTCGGCCAACAATGACATCAGTTTTCAATCGCATAAATTTAAGGCTTAGCCGCATTCGCTAAAAACATTATAATTCGAGTTCTATATAATATGAAAGTTCCAAACACATTCTATCAGAAGTAGTTTTTTTTCTTTCTTTTGGTACTATCGTTTTTAATTTTCGAGTTTGTTTTCATTTCAAAAATATTGTAAAGGTTTTTAATTAATTTCTTTGTTAATTAATGTCATCTGAAACACTCTCGGTCATCTCCCCCTTTCAAAAAAAAAAAATTTTTTTTTTCATAATCGGTATATCCATTTTGACTCCAGAGTGCCACAGACAGATATACAGACATGCCAAACTTATAACTTCCTCTCCCCGTTTCTTCGGGGGTGTAAAAGCAGATTAAGAATAACTCAAACAGAAACATGACAGTTAAGTAAGACCAGGAAATTATAAGTAATTTGAAAAAAAAAAATCCCCGAGACTCAGTAGTTTGACTGTAATAAGAAACCGGATAGATAACTTCTACTATGACAAAAATAGAAAAACCAAAGACTCTGTAATTTGACAAAGTACAAAAATAAACATTTTGTTATTTAACAGAAAAAAGACATTCTGTAAGTTGACGGATCCTTGTGGCTAGTTGCGCTGAATAACTACGAGTAGAACGATTTACAAGTAATAGGATTTTACTCGAATTTATTTTATTGCAAAAATTATTTTAGTAACATATTCATATTTTTAGTAGCGTTAACATTCTACTTTGCTTACAATTAATCAAATTTTAGGATATATACACTGTAAAAAATGAGTGTTGTTTCTACAGTATAATACCGCTAATTTCACATCACTAAACTGTAAAAATTGCTACTTTTACAGAACTAAACTGTAAACTTGCAGTTTTACAGTAATGAACTGTAAAATAACCAATTGTACAGTGCTTTACCGTGCATTTTACAGCTTTAAATTGGAACCTCTGCTGCCAGTATTATACTGTTGTTTTTACAGTACAATACAGCTAAATTTTACGGCAATAAACTGTAAAAATTCTAACTTTACAGTAAGAAACTGTAAAATTGCTAGTTTTACAGTTTATTACTGTGCATTTTATAGTTTTAAATTGGAACAGCGGCTATCAGTAGTATACTGTAAAAACAACAGTTAATTTTTTGCAGTGTAGCATTTTTCTTTCAAAATTTGTTATGAATGTGAATGTTTTCATGAAGTTCATAAAATAATACTTTTCGACTCTGACTTGTACTGATTTTTTGCCATTACTAAACTCAAGTCAGATGCTGGGAAAAAATCTTTAAAAAAATGTGTTAACATATTTTGTGCTTTGAAATAAAGCAAAGTTTTTCAAAAAGGAAAAAAATTAGTATTACGGCATTGAAAAAATATATATTCTATTCATAACAATACGGTGCTTTTGTTACAAATGATGTAAAAAGGTTACAAATAAAGTTATTACAAATAATTAATCTTAAATAGAGATCAAAATAATATAAATCATGTTCTGAAATATGCTATAGATACTCTTTTCATTTATAAAATGAAGATAAAGCAATCTCTGAAAACCTGGTGAAGAACGAAAACGCAGAAAAGAGTAATAATTACCAGTATTTGGTAATTAAATAAAACTAATTGTTTCAAATACCCCATTGTCCAATACAATGATTAATTCGCTTTCCTGTTACAACACAATATGGCCAAATGTGATCACGCCTTAATAAATTCGTTCACAGCCTCGAGAAGCTCATATGATATAAGTTACGGTTGCGCCTAGCGGTGTTGACAATTTGAAGACGCAGGATTGATATAAAGAGCTTAAACGCAAGGTATATGAGATGTCATGAAACGTGACAGATGCATGATTAATTTTCATGGAGCAAAATTCAATTGGAGAGGAGACGAGTTGGGGATATGAAGCTGTTATATCTGTGGAGAATGAAACGGTATACTGTCTAACGGAGAGTTATGATATTTGCACCTATTAAACTGTCTATTTGGCTACTGATTCGAGCATCTATATGAGTATTGAATGCAGCTGAATAGCCTAATTGGGATAACCGTATTAGTGAAGGGGGAATTGAAAGCTTCCCTGTTCTAACGGTCGGAAGAATATGATTCTGTATATTCTCGTGAGAATTGACGTGGATTCTATTTGTAATTTTGAGCCCCTAGTAAATATATCCGTAAATATGATAGGTAATATTGTTCAAATGTGTTCAAATCTATGTTTTTTCTAGCTTTTAATACACATGCGCACACACACACACACATGCGCGCACACACACACACACACATGCGCACACACACACGCACACACGCGCGCACGCACGCACACACGCACACACACGCACACACACACGCACACACACGCACACGCACGCACACGCACGCACACGCACGCACACGCACACACACACACACACACACACACACACACACACACACACACACACACACACACACACACACACACACACACACACACACACACACTTTCTGGCATATTCGTCTCTTAATTTAAATTGTGCGTGTAAGTATTATTAAATCAATATTCGGAAAAGTATTATTTGCTTACTTCTCCTTTACTTAATTCAATTTATTAAAGCAGTTTAGATTCTTAACATATGCTATTTTGTATGTTTTAAAAATATTTTTCACTTATGTTTAGGTACAAATATTTTTTTAGGAAAATTATTTTAGTGAAAAATATCATACTTTTTTCGAGCTTTGAGTTATAAAATATTCATATTGTTTAGTGATTTTTATGTCAGGTGTATTTAGACAAAGAAAGGCTCACTGCATTATGTGATCTTTTACCTATGTTATATTTAAATTTTTAGTGATTTAGTTCAGAATTCTATTTGCTAAGCGTATCCATCTGCAGCAATAAATTTACAAATTATCGTTCAACAATACATTTGGTATTTACTATTCAAAAAAACAAATTCTTAGGAGGGAAAATGTACTGTTTTATGGTGCGAAGATTAAAATTATTTCTATACCCACAGTTTTTACCGTCACATTACTTTGTAACATAAATATACACCTCATAGTTTGCGATTCAAAATTCGACTGTTTCGTAAATATCGTACCTTTTCGGGTTTTTAAGTTATACAATATTCTTTTTTTTTGTGATTTTGTATTTCAATTGTATTGTAATAAAAAAGGTTTTACTGTAATTTGTGAGCTTTTACCTGTGTAATATTAAAATTTAGACTGATTTTGCTCAGAATTGTATTTTCTAAACGTACCTCTCTGCATTCATAAATTTTCAAATTATTACTATTATAACTTATTTTTTATTTTTTTATTTTTTTCCTTAGTAAATACAAATGTATTCTTGGACGACAATTTGCACATTTATAACCGTAGGTAGTACGGTAGTTCTCTCAGTATATACAATTTTTAACTAAATCATATCTTAGCCACAGCAACGCGTGTCCGGGTCAGCTAGTATATATATATATATATATATATATATATATATATATATATATATATATATATATGCAAGGTGGAAAATTCAAATTTTACAAATTAACAAGCGATTATATATGGAAGTAAAATAAATTAGCTCTCTATGTGTTGAAAATGTGCAAATTGGAATAAATAAAATTAACAGGATATGAACAACTGAAACTAAAAAAAGAAATATTTGAGGATTTTGAGAAACATTTGAAAGAATAAGCATGGATAATGTGCTGCTTAATCTTGAGAGAGCAGGAGCAGAGGTCAAAATATTAGCTTTGTAGGTTTCATAAGAGTTCAGTTAGAAATAAGTCAGCTGATTTTTTATGCTACAGCAATAAATGCGCAAAATTTGATGTATTCGAATCAGTAAAGATGAAACATTGTTTTATTTTATTTTAACTGTAAAATTGAAACTGTGATTGAATCATTTAAGATGACAAGCGGACAAATTAAGTAACCACCTCCTGGGGAGGGGGTGGATTTAATAATGCAGTTGAGTATGTTATAATTAATATTTAACCGTTCGTATCTTTTAAGGAAAAATAGTAGAGTTTTGTACCTAAGTCTATTCTACAAAAGTGGGAATAGCTTATGAAGGTTAAGGACAACTGATGTACACTAAAAATAAGAACTTATTCTCCTTCAGCAGGTTTTGATTAATTAAATCAGCATTTGATATTTTAAGATTAATTAAAAACAGCAAAGTGATCCCCATCAAAAGATTGAAAAACATCCTCAGAGCTTCTGGAAGAAATGTTTATATATGATCTCTTTAACTGCTCACGCGAAAAGACTAAACGGTAATTCGATGTCATGAGCGAGCTCTTCTTGATAACAAAAGTGTAACTCAAGATGTCTGCCCAATTTTCTGCCATTAAAATCATTTCTATTTGCATAATAGGCGACAAACATTTTTTTCCCTGAGGACGTTTCTAGGATGATTAATTATTAGTTTGAAAACTTCCGCTTTCTAATTATTGTTCCGAAGTTTAATGTCTGAATAATAACGTGTGGATTATTTACGCTGTTTGTTCTTTTAATTAAAGGTTATCATGAAGTATAATGTTAAGTCATTTAGCACTGAAATCAGAGATCTTTTTATTGGTTTTAATTTGCTTTAACCATAAAACTATAAAAATAATTTTAAAAAATCGAAATAAAGTTGCAATCAAAAGAGCAAAATAAAACATGTTTTTGGATTAACAAATTATTTGCTCTCGCGTCTCCGTTAAATGTTAAGATGCGTGTTTTACCACATGCAGACGGTGTACCTTCAACCGTTAGCCGATCATTTAAATTTGGCACTTTTAATTTCGAAAAAACTTTAAGACCGTTTTTTTTTCAATAACGGAACACAAGGGCAAATATTTTTCGGGTAAAATTTTTTTTGATATCCTCTTTTAATTGCTACCTACTTCATTATGTTTTTTCATCAATGCACCATTCATGTAGTCCAGTGGTAAGTACTGTAAGAAGCAGGGCAATATAAGCCATGTTATTCATTAGGATATGTAACAAGAACATATGACATTTTTTAACAATCAATTTCGATAGAAATCCTGGTTTGATAGCTTACTATTTCAGTGCTGCAGATTGTTTCAGAATAAGACAAGGGCTTGTACTTATTAAGATGAATGGAATACTTGCCATGGAATCGAATTGCATTTCATTTTCAGAACAGCACTAAATGTAAACAACTCTTTTAAAATATGTTGAATTCCACACTAAAAATAATAACACATGTTCGCTTTACTAAATCAAAATGATTTGAAACAAATATGATTCCTATAAGCTGCGGTAACTGTATTTTAGAAGTTAAAAAATAACCGTCTGTACTTCTTTATAAACAATCTATCTTTAAGAAATCGCAGCTAAATGAGAGATTTTAAAAATGATTTCTTCAAAACCACACATTTTAGAAACTAGTTCATTTAAAAACCGTGCCTTTTAGAAACTACGACTTTTTGACATTTCCAACGACTTTTAGAAATATATATTTTCCTAACTCTTTTAAAAACTGTATTTTTCAAATTGCACCTTTGGAAAACTATTTAGCCGATGGGTCTGATCCCGTTTCAATGCTTTTTTAAAAATAGAAATACTTTCAATGTGTCAGATTGCAACGGATTAAAGTGTAATCGCCGTAGAAATGATCCAATTTTTGAAACGGAATCAGGTCAAGGATGGATTCTAGAAGGCTTTAAGTTTCAGCAATGTTTATTTAGTAAATTAATCTTTGTTGTCTTCGAAAACAAACATTTTTAGTTTTGCCATTTTTCTAAAATAATTCCAGGTGTTGGTACGTTTTAGAAATTAGTTTCCTTTTTGTCTCCTTATACACAAAATTTTGCTTTCTTCAGTGGTATTGCAATATTTCCTCATTCAAAAAGTAAATTATAGTTTAAAAAAACTAAAAAATACGCTTTAGAGTTAATCAAAATAAAAAGAAAAATTGAATATCTGCTAAGTTTACATACACTTATAATACATCAACATGTAATATAGTTTAGTCTTTAATATTATGAATAATATTAAATATACTGCATTACTTTTTTTTTGCAAATAACGTGAATTTTATCTTTTATTCAGAGTTATATACAAACAACTGAAACATGTATAATATATCAACATGCAATATAGTTTAGATTTTAGTAATAATATTAGTATTAAATATAATACTTTTATATTTGTTAAGAACGTGATTTTTATCTTTAATTCAGAGTTACATACATGCATACTAACAAACCCACATGTGAAGCTGATAAAACCGTATTAAAAATTTGAATCTTTCAGCACTATATTTAAAAACAAAACTTTCCGCATATTTTACTCTAAGATGGAATCTTGCTTTTTACAAACTAAACTTACCAATTGTAATGGTAAATTTTATGCAGTAATAAATTTTATTGTCTTTATGAAGAATTAAAAAAGTTCTTTGGGAGTAAAATTTTGAATTTTTTCCTTTTATTCAATTTGACTTAAATTGATCATCGCTATTCCGACTCTAACTAATTACCTGGTGCCGTTTTCATGTAAAAGGAATTAGTAATCACATTTTTCATGATTTATTAGAATGTTAATTTCATCTCACTTTCAAAAACTTTAGCATGACATTGTATATAAAGATATTATAAGAAACTAAACTATGTTTAAATAAAGCTATATAACATCATGGACCAAGGGTTTTAACTCTGCACTGCTTCATTTTTTAAATTTATTTTACAATAAATTTTCTAAACGGCTCAGTGCTTCTTACGAGGCTGTATTAGTTTTCTAATTTTGATGATACAAAATAGGTTGTAAACTCTGTACACAGCTTATTGTACCATCCAATTCTAAAGTAGCTCGTTATAAGCTCTAAGTGCTGATTTGAAGTTTTTGAAATGTCTTAACAATGAAATTCTCAACATTTAACATCTCTTTGATGTAGGAGAATTTCTTTGTATTTTTTGCAATTTGATACATAAGAGAAATCTTTTGAAAATTTTAAATAAAAGTGGAACGCTTTTAAACCTTGATAAAATAATTTTTCCGTTTCAGAGTTGCATAACTTTCAATTACATAATTTACGTTTCATCAAATTTCTTACATGGTACAAAGTTGCCAACCTAAGTTGCAGAAATACTTTGAAAAAGATAAATAATCTTTTTCAAGTCTTTTATATTTTTTGCTATTTCTTTATTTTGCATAACTGTACAATATTTTAGGGGCAATTCTTTAATATTTAACCAATAAATGCAATATATAAAGTATCAAAATATGAATAGAGCAGTTAAGAATGGATAAATAGCGAATCACAGTTACTTTGATTTGAATGATTGTTTTTAAAACTTAAATATTTGAAAAATCGTTAGTGTAAGACAGGTATTTTAAAAGATAGTCTTAAAATATTAATTATTTTGATTCATTCAAACTATTATGTTACTTAAAAGACTTCTTTGACGAACGAATTTGGTATTCGCGTCAAATAATTTCCACATTTCAGGAAACGTATGATCCTCCCCCAGCCCGTCCTACGGAATCAAATATCCAATACAAATTCTTCTTCTACTATTACAAGTCAATCGAAGAAATTTTATTTATAGCTCGATCAGAAACCCGGAGCATGTAAAGACAAAAGGAGCCAATGAGAAAACGCCACGTGACGTGCACAGAAATGCGACAGACCACGTGATGTGCCGCAGCCGGCCATTAACAGACTTCGCCTCGGTGTTTCCGCATGATTCAAGATCGAAATTAAGACATTTCCGCCCGTCCCAAACCTTTCCAAGTGAGAAATAAATGTGGCCCGTGCAGTGGCAGCAGAAATGCTGACATAATTTTTGCTTGATATTTATAGATGTCCTTATGTTTGTGACTAGAAGTTGTATAAGGAAGAAATTATGCTACCAAGTTGAGAGTTAACATGAAAATTTATTTTAAACCAAAAATTAGTCGAAGATGCAATTTCGAGTTTTCTTTTTCTTATGATTAAAATATCGTCTGCTTTATTACTATTTTGCTTAAATTCTGAAAATTAAAAAGTTTATTTTGTCGTCTGTATACAGACGTATCTAGAAGTTGTATAAGGAAGAGATTTTGTTACCAAGTTGAGAGCTAGCTTGAGAATTTATTTAAAACCAAAACTTAGTCAAAGATGTAATTTTGAGTTTTATTTTTCATATGATTAAAATATCGTCTGGATTATTACTATTTTCCTTTAATGCTGAAAATTGAATAGTTTATTTTGTCGTCTGTATACATGTTCAAAATTAGGTTTTTCATATTAATATTCAAAACTTGAAAATGGTATCTCATTACCTGGAATTTAGTTTTTCCTGACTTTTCTATTAACACTGGTAATGTGCTTTTTTGATATCATCACTTATTTCAGCGGATATATTAACCAGTTCCTTTCAAGAAACTGTTGCAGAATTAACTGCTGCAAATTAATTGAATTTACTGAAAAACTATTTTACGTAATGTTACAATTAAAATTGTTACTAGTTGAAAATATTTTGATGTTAGGAAATTTTGAAAGTACAGTAGGTAGAGTATTATGAGTAAAAGAGGGATAAGCTTTTTTAAACGTTTTATCTTTTTCAACAAAATATTAACTTCGCCATTTGAGGGAAATAACCAAACGCTTTAACTTTTCGGTAAAAATTGTTTGTTTCAAATAGAATTCTGACCAGTAAACAAATATAGTGTACTCAAAAATCAAGCAAAAGAGAGTAAGTAAAAAGCAAATTAGAAAACTATCTATAGAAAAGCATTTTTTAATGACAAATAATGCATTGCAATATAAAAATCTTTATTAAAGGAATAGATTCAGCTGATGAAAAATGTTTTTCCTTTACTTTCTCAAAAAAGTTAAAAAAAAAGAATTTTAAAATAAAAAACGAAGAAGCCTCAATAGGATCTATAAAACAAAAGAAATAAAAATTGACATTTTTTTCTTCAATGATAATTGAAGGGGCAAGTGAGTAAAGGAGACATGTGACAATTTTTTAAATTTCTGAAAAAAGCTTTCAAAAAAAAAAAAAAGTTGTGTTATTTTTTTTAATGGATTTTTCTCAACGGGTAAAACGGGGCCATATTCTCAGTTACCAACCATTTCTATGACGTAAGGGGACATGATACTGATGAACTTATCAATCTTCATCTGTGGTAAAAAGTAAGTTTCAAAAATTGTCAAATATCACCTTTATCCACTTTCCACTTTAATTTAAAAAGGAAAATAAATATATTTAGATTGTGAAGTTGGTTGAAGTGAAGCCTGCTGGTCGATGTTTCTCTCTTTCTCTATTTCTCTTCCTTCTCTCATCTTCTAAAAATTTATTAGAAGTAATAAAATATCACCTGTTAAAAGCACCTTCATCAGGACTAGGTATTTAATGGTTTTACTGAACAATTTGTCGTATAAGTCTGAAAAATTATACGACAAAAAAAAGTACTACAGGTTTTACGGGTAGTCTTATCATATTCCTGACCTAATTCAACAATTTCCTTCGAACAATTTTCATTGGAATTACATTTTCACTTAGAATATAAACAAACAAAAAAAGGATGCTTTAATTTTGATAATTTTACTGGCATATTTTTAAAATTTAATAGTTTTTTTCAAGTTCAAGAATTTAAAGTTGTTACTGTGTGTAACGTTACATAACTTTTAGAGCAAGCTGATCCGATTAAAAAAAAAAAAAAAAACTCTAATTGCTGGAAAAAAGTCTTACGGAGTCTAGGATGGATCTAGAAATTTCTCAAGGGAGGGGAGATTGATTTATTACTTTCTTATACTGGTTTACAAATATAGATTTCGGACTTCAATTCCGAAACATTTCCTGGGGAGAGCTCCAAACTTCCTTCCTTCAACATCATTAAAACTAGTTTAAAAATAGGTTTTTTGAACTTTAATATTAAAAATTTACTGATGGTGAGGCCTCAACGGAGGAGCGACCGCCCTATCGCCCCTCCCTTGTATCCGCCTCTGTACGGAGCCGATGTAAAGTTCCAACTATAGTTAAAATTACTGGAGTATTAATCAAAATGGATGCGTTATAGTCCGAGAGCCAGGTGAAAATTTGGTTAATTATTTCTTCTCGATAGATAATTGGCCATACGCATCAGACAACAGTATCATAAAGCCCTATGACCGTCAGCTGCGGCACAGTGGGGGGATGAGTAGTTGTAACCTCCCACGCTTGAAGAAAAAAAAAAAATCACTCATTTCCTCTCGCCTAAAAATTTACCAGATGATAGCTTATATGTAACTATTGATAAATATATACGTCAGCTGGCTGTATCTCGGTGGAAAAATTGTCAGCTGATACTTTGAAGGTCGTTACGTAGAAGTTAGCTAGAAGCATTTACTGACTACACTGTTCGACAAAAAAAAACCCTTGAAAATGCTTCTGGTATTTTGAAGGCTGATTCTTATGTAAAATGACCCCCTGAATCCGAATATGACCCCCGTTTTCCCCCATCACGTCCCAATTTTTTTTAAAACGCCCCCCTTTTTTTTTCATTTTTCCTTAGTTTCAGGGCTATTATTTTTTTTTTTTGGAGGGGAAAGGAGCCTTATATTCACCAATAAATTTTTTTGGATGTCAAGAGATACTCAAAGTTTAAAATCATGAGCACCGAGAAAAAATCGGGGAACTTGGGGGGGCGTGGCCCCCCAAAATATTTGAAAAATCACCAAAAACGATCTTTTTATTCTAGTTTCTTTAAAAAGACCTTTAAAACATTTTTTTCGGTGCAGAACCAGAGTATAGAATCCGCTCCTATGGCTCCTGGGTCAGAAAAAATTTTCACGCTGTAAAATTTTTTAAAAAAAAATAAAATAATGCTTTAAAAATCGTACTTTGCACTCGAGTATTAAAGCAGGTCTTCAGCCAAAAAAAAACAAAATTGTGGCTGATTCTTATGTCAAATGACTCCCTATTTCCAAATATGACCTCAGTTTCCCCCCTCCACCCCCTCTTTCCAGAGAGTTCCCCCCCCCCAATTCAGAGTCATTTTACTAATTCGGAGGGGAAAAGTACATTACGTAACCGGTTAACATAATTCTAAAAGGCAACAGAGGTTCAAAGTTCAAAATCATGTACATGTGTACCAAAAATATAAACTAGGGCGGTATACCTCCCCCCCCCAAAAAAAAATCTTCTTTTCTTGTTTTTCTAAGAGACGTTTTAAACCTTTTTTTTTTTTTTTTTTGCGAAAAATCAGAGTATTGAATTTTCTTTTCTTTTTTTTTGGGGGGGGGGAGGGGGGAGGTATACCGCCCTAGTTTATATTTTTGGTACACATGTACATGATTTTGAACTTTGAACCTCTGTTGCCTTTTAGAATTATGTTAACGGGTTACGTAATGTACTTTTCCCCTCCGAATTAGTAAAATGACTCTGAATTGGGGGGGGGGGGGGGAACTCTCTGGAAAGAGGGGGTGGAGGGGGGGAACTGAGGTCATATTTGGAAATAGGGAGTCATTTGACATAAGAATCAGCCACAATTTTGTTTTTTTTTGGCTGAAGACCTGCTTTAATACTCGAGTGCAAAGTACGATTTTTAAAGCATTATTTTATTTTTTTTTAAAAAATTTTACAGCGTGAAAATTTTTTCTGACCCAGGAGCCATAGGAGCGGATTCTATACTCTGGTTCTGCACCGAAAAAAATGTTTTAAAGGTCTTTTTAAAGAAACTAGAATAAAAAGATCGTTTTTGGTGATTTTTCAAATATTTTGGGGGGCCACGCCCCCCCAAGTTCCCCGATTTTTTCTCGGTGCTCATGATTTTAAACTTTGAGTATCTCTTGACATCCAAAAAAATTTATTGGTGAATATAAGGCTCCTTTCCCCTCCAAAAAAAAAAAATAATAGCCCTGAAACTAAGGAAAAATGGAAAAAAAAGGGGGGCGTTTTAAAAAAAATTGGGACGTGATGGGGGAAAACGGGGGTCATATTCTTATTCAGGGGGTCATTTTACATAAGAATCAGCCTTCAAAATACCAGAAGCATTTTCAAGTTTTTTTTTTTTGTCGAACAGTGTCAGTAAATGCTTCTAGCTAACTTCTACGTAACGACCTTCAAAGTATCAGCTGACAATTTTTCCACCGAGATACAGCCAGCTGACGTATATATTTATCAATAGTTACATATAAGCTATCATCTGGTAAATTTTTAGGCGAGAGGAAATGAGTGAATTTTTTTTTTTTCTTCAAGCGTGGGAGGTTCCAACTGCTTATCCCCCCCACCGAGCCTCAGCTGACATTCACGAGGCTTCATAGTTCGATTTTCTGCTGCGTTTTACTAATTATCACTTGAGAGGAACTTGGTCATATATATCTGTTACTGGCTCTCGGACTATTAAGACAAACACCTGTGCATAGCTTTAGAAGTCTAATGAATGTAACCAAGGCATGTCTTAACCGGCCGAGTGGTCAAACGTGCTTGCGTTGCTCTGTACGCGGTAAGTCCGATTCTATCGTGTGTAATTAAATTAAGGGCCTGGCTCCACATCAGCAAAAAACCGACCGAAACCGAAGGCAGAATCGGTTTCTGCCTTTGGTTTCGGTTAGTTTTCTGCTGATGTGGAGCCAGGCTCTAACGTATGAATTTGTGAAATTGATTGGTAGAGGGAAAGCATGAACCTGACAAGCATTACATAAACGAACAATTGAAAAGTATCTTCCAACCTGATGAATGATCTTTTTCCTTTCTCCTGGAAGAGGATTTTGGTGTAACCGAACACAGAAATTGGAAGAACGTTACGCTACAGTTATTATTTCTAAAACGCGGAAATTTGTTTAACCCATTAATGCCTGACGTTTTTTTCCCAAAGATATTTTGTATACTGGTTACAAACAGTGTTTAATGGACAGAAAAAATAATAAAAAAAAATTATGTAAAAAATAATTTTTTTATTAAGGAAAGAAAAATCGTCCTTTAAAAGTTACGATATACGCCAGAGGGTACATACATTTTTTACTAAATTTTTTTTCTGCCTACGATATAATATTTAAAAAGACATTTCATAAGAAGAAATAAAATGAGCAATTGACATAAACTGGGAATAACTTTGAAAACTTAGCTTTTTTTCTTGAGGTTGTGAACGATGTCATTTTTGATAAAGATCATATTAAAACTGCTACAGAACACCCTTTACAACGGTTATGTGCTGCAATCTGTTAATAACGAATTGAAACAATACCAAGGTACTAATTGAACACTAGTATTTGGTTGAAATGTTCATTTTGGGGAAATTCAGACCCCTTTTTGGACCGTCCCTAAAAAGGGACGCTAGGCATTAATGGGTCAAGTGCGTAATGTCTGTAATGAGTTAGTTAGTTAGTTTAGTTATGAAAATTCTTCAATAAGTGTTCACTTGCTACGCTTAATACTTTGCAGTCTACACCGTATCTACATCAAGTTCCGTAGTTGCCAAATTTAAAATTTTAATTGGACTCAATTGCCTCAGTGCCCATCTATTTTAAATTGGTCTCACGGAATAGGAATCACTTGTTGTCTATGTCTGTCTGTGCACTATATGGACAGCTTCTGTAATGATAATCTTCTGTAACGATTTAGATGTATTGTTCAAAAACAATGGGAAACCAGAAAGCTAATGACTTTGTTGCTAAACTTAGGCGTTGCAATAAATAAAATGAAGAAGTGTTCAAAAATAGTTCTTACCTCTGTTCGTTGCAATCGAATTACAAAACTTTTTTCTAAATCCAAAAAGAACAAAAATAATGAGAACCTTTAAACGAAAGTAAAGAACAAAGCGTTAAAACGTAGCATTTTCATCTCTTCGCGTAGATAAACTTCAATTAAGTAAAATACTTGATAGGAGTCCCTCGAGAAGACATTATTCACGAAGCGCGTATTGAATTTCTAAATGGTAGCATTGCCAAACGTAAATATTTGCAGGGTATGCCCAGTCGTCTTATTGAGACGATTATTCCGATTTGATTCCGCTTTTACACATAGTTAATCGATCAAGACTGGATGCGATTTACTGCTTCATCACTATGTGTCTGAATCGAAGGTGTCTGGCCAAATATGATAGCCGGAGGACGTCTATTTGCTCGGGGTTCTACGTCAGCAGTGATAAGTTACGGTTACAGCAAGTGCAGTTGACAGTTGGAAAGTGGTCAGCCACTAAGCATTTTAGACAGCAGGTATCGGGTGAGGGTAACAGTGAAATGTGAGCTATTAGTTTTCGTGGAAAGGCTTGTGATTTCGGAATTTTCAGTGAGTGGATGTGTTTGATATTGAAGCAGATTGGTTTTCCGGATTTGTACTTTTGGCATGGGTACACGTTTTCTTAATGTCAAGTATTTACTTTTAGCAATGCATAAATCAATGGTCAAGCAATTTTTTAGAGTGCGGTGTTAAATGGAGAACTGGATTTTATTTTTATTAGATTTAAAAAATGGGAAATTAAAATTTAAAAGCATTTTAAGAATAATATATTATATAGCAAAAAAAAAAATCGATGTACTAAGAAGGAATAGTCTGCAAGAAACGAAATTTCACAAAGTAAGGGCAACATTAATTTAAAAAGGTGATTACAAAATGAAAGCAGCCTGATAATTTATTAAAGGAAAAATCACTAATGAAGGTTTTGGTATCATGTTGACCTATCTATAGCATGAATGCACGAAATGATACGGGCGAGCATTGAGGTATAACAGTCTAACAGTCTCGTACGATGTCCTACGTCATCTTATGCCACAGTTACTTTAAACGCGATTCAAATTTCATAAATCTGCTAGGATGTCCACCTTACCATACCAAGAAATTTCATGCAAGCTATATTTCTAGCAGGTCAGAATAGATGATAATATGATGTGTGGTGGAAAATGTACAGTGACATTCTTCTTGGCTAGACAATGGACATAGTCCTGCTAAAAATAGACCTGAAACAGTACCAGTTTATACGAAGGAAAAATGTGACGATCGTCGGATGGGCTGTCATGGTGTTGTGGATCAAGACTAGGGGTTACCGTTTATTGCATGCGATAGCACCTACAACGTTGCTTTAACTGTAGATGCGGTGTGCTGTGGCATGATTTGTACTTTTGTATTCGCCTCGGTTTGGAGAAGTGTTGCGCTTGACAGGATTGGACTACAGCCGTATGGAATTAAATCATCTTCAGTGGAGGGCTCAGATTTAATTTGGGCAGAGATGACAATAGTATGCGTGAGTGTTGGTCTCGTGCTGAACGCTGTAATAGTGCCTTTGCTTTTCATCAGCACACCGTACTCAAAGCTGGTGTGATGTTATGTGGTACTATACACGGTCGTCCCTGGTATTGATCTACAACACCATGATGGTTCAGAGGTACGTTTGTCACATGTCTTATGTGTTGGCACATGATATAGCAGTGCTCCTGGGAGTCATTTTTCAAAAGATAATGTCCAACCGCACATTACAAGGATTTCACAGGAGTTATAGTACCCCCAGAGGTATCGTTTATCCCCAGAGGGATCGAACCTGGGACCCTCCGGTCACGAGTCCGACGCCTTACCGATCGGGATACCACGGCCCCTTACTTCCAGAATTATCAATCTTAATAAAGACGAAACTGCAGACTCCGGATGCCATGACCGAGCTGGCGGTGTATTACATGTAATTGCCCTTTACTCACAAAAAAAAAAAAAAAAAAAAAAAAAAAAAAAAAAAAAAAAAAAAAAAAAAAAAGTTATCAAACATCGTACGCAAAGTTTTGTAGCTCAATCATAAAAAATCTTAACTGTCCTATCAACGCTATTTAATTCAAAATAAAGAATATCCTTCGTTTACATCACCAAAGAAACTAATAGTTTTATGTTAGATCCAGTAATAACCAGCGTATATTTACTTGATATTCCAACGCGTCATCAGCCATTGCACTTACGGCAAACACAGTTGACAGCCCTCGGAAGTGCATGGTCAGATATTAACTGCAAGAGTTTGAGTTGTAAGATAGAGCTGAAGTGATTTGTTTTCAGAGGGGTACCATGTATGTGCTTTTCATACATTGAGCCACGAGAGTGGGAAACCATTTGCTATTAAAGGGTTAATTGTAGGCTTTTGGTGTTTTAACAAGCTGCGGTCATGAAACCTTTTCGGGAGTCGAGTTAAATCGTACATTAGAGAATCGAAGTCATGAGTCAGTAAACATTAAAAGCTTTGTGCGTTTCGAAAATAGTATAGCTTATAAAGCAGTTGGCTCTCTTTGCTCTATAAAATGATTTCTGCCTCTGACTCGTTTAGTTCCTATTCCATGCTGACGAGTATTAAAAAACACGAAACTGCAGTCCATATATGGAATAAACGAGTTGGTGGTGTATTTCATAGTATAGCTTGTTTTTCTCAGGTTATATTTAAGTTAAGTCGTACTTTGACGAGATGGCACTTGACTCCTCCTTTTTTTAGAATTGTTCATTTTTCTAAAGGGGTGATAAAGTAGCGGAAAACTGAAGAACGGATTCACAAATGTGTTATTGGTTCTAGCATAGCTTGAATACTCTACCCATTTTAAGAAATTAGCCAAGGAGGTTAAAATATTTTAATTTTGTGATGTCTTATTGGACAGGTCATATTCTAAGAAAGTGGGTGGGCCTTGGTTTTACCTTCTCGAACAGTCATTGGTCAAAGACAGCAACACCTCTGATAGTTCATTTTAATTAAAAATTGGCGAAAGTAGGGTTACAATAAAAAACGTAAATCTTGTCATTTTTACTTTTCCGCCACCAAAAGCAGTAACTGCTGCAAATTACATTCCAATATTAAATAATCACATAGCGAAAATATATTTGGAGCACCTTTTTACAAAAAAATTCAATTGATTCTGAAACTTTAAAGTGTTACTCACCGAAATTTTGTACGTTATTCTTCGCAATGGTAATAAAAACAATAAACATCAACAGAAATCAACCAGCAAACGATAAATTAAAAATCAAATTCTCTCACTCAAGATATTTACTGCCATTTATATTGCAATAAATTACAATGCAGTAAAGGAAATGTTGCAGACGATAAATTTAGAGGGGTTTGCTGTGAATGTTGCCTCTTTTTCGGCGTCATTATTTCGCTCAAAAAATTATTTCATCTTTTACAAAGAACGTCACATTGCCAAAATTTCGCTACACTCACAAACATGGTACACGTTTTTTTTCCCTTCTCTACCTATTTTAAGGAATGGACGCTTTTTTCATTTGATTGACAAGTGTCATCTCCTCACGGTTTCATTTTGGTTTTTATTTGAAAAGTTTTTGGGCTAAGATTAGCTGCGTGTTAATGTCTCAATGCTAATGTAAATAATTAAAATCTCATTGATCAGCATCGATACTGTATTTCCCAATGACATATTTGTGTAGTTGGTAGCTATAGGACACTATATCACAATTATTTTTAAAAAGTTAATCGACATAGTATCTGTTACTTCTTTCGCATAGATTCAATGTCGAGGCTCTTTTTATTGTCCAAACCATTGGTCACTATACATAAAAAGACGCTAATCTGGTTTTATTTTTCTTTAACTTTCTAACTTTCCAGAGTATCCATTTTAAGGATTTTTTAATGCTATTTAGTGAATATGTTTTATTTCAATATGAATTTTAATTAACCTAGAATAGGACCGCAATGGCTCGGTGGTAGAATTTTCGTATCGAAAGCAAGAAGTCCCGGGTTCAATTCTCTCTGGTGCCTTGCGTGCTATTTTCTTTTGTCGTGTTGCAAATATTTCTTGTGGTGTGTAAATGTTAATAAAAAAAATCAAACTGGTTTGAGCTGTGTATTTTGTTTCATCAAAAGTAGTAACTAGATATATAGAAACGGGAGAGACATTTATTCGGATATATGAAACATTTTTGAGCAATTTTTAATTTGAAGGTCTAATGAAAATCTTTTTCAGTTTTTACTTTTTGCAATGATTTTCCTAACCTTGCAATCAGTGTTGACTCATAAGCAGAGGAAAAAAAAGAATGAAAAAAGGGGAAACTTTAAATAGCGCAGTTTTGTTTATTTGAGCTATCACTTTGACAGTGTTTAGCTTTATTTGGGGAGTTCAGTGAAAAAGTGGCGTGTTATTGATACGGATTTGAGCTGAAAAACACTGCTGGCCAACCATATTGCAACACCAAGAAAGACAAGAGAGATCAGAACAAAACTTATTTTGTAGATAACATGTTAACCAAAAGAGTATGAAATAATTAAATTTATAGACTTCTATGAATGTGCCAAATGTGTTGATGCCAAAATCAGTAGCCATAGTAGCAGCCATTGTTGGAGATCATATTATTTGCATGCTTATTTTAGAGAGTTGCATTTACGGTGGCCAGTAGTGTACTTTAGCAACACTACTAATAAAAAAATAATCCAACTCAACTTAGCACCAAATACCCTTCCCCATTACCCGAGAAAAAGGTGAACATTGTCAAGGCCATACCCAAAAAAATGAATGTTATTTTTACGGTATAATACAGCTAATTTTATTGTAATAAACTGTAAAATGTCTACTTTTACAGTACTAAACTGTAAAATTTCTAATTTTACAGTGATAAACTGCAAAATTGCATATTTTACAGATTATTACTGTGCATTTTACAGTTTTAAACTGGAACCTCTTCTGCCAGTATTATACCGTTGTTTTTACAGTATAGTAAAGTTAATTTTGTGGTAATTAAACTGTGAAATTGCTGCTTTACAGTTTATTAGTAAGCAGTTTACGTTTTTTAACTGGAACATCTGATGCAAGTGTTATACGGTAAAAACGACTTATTTTTTGCAGTGTACCACTGCACTATACACTCCCTTACTACTTAAATAAAAGTACAATATTATAAAAATTTAGATTCCTTATTTTCATATTCCAATGCATAATTTAAGGTATCAATTAACATCTTCGATCGCTCATGTCACTTTTTAATTGCTTTACTAGCTGCCAGGGCAGCTAGATTAGCTTCCTGCGGCATGTTGATGATTAACGTCTCCCCTCTCTAACTTTTACCTCATTCTGAAGTTATATTATTTGATATAATTTAATGTTCATTCGATTTCAAGACATACCACGCACGTGGCCCGGCGTTGCACGGGCACTTCGTGCCCTGAAAGTAGTGAGAAAAAAATTTAAAGAAAGTACTCCCCGACAAGGCGGCTCGCTTACAGGCGCTTCACGCCTTTACTTTTTTCCTATATAAAAAAAATCATTCGAATTATTGAGATGCTTCACGCCTTCAAGATGGTGAGGAAAGTTTCAGTAAGTTCAGCTCGCTCAAAGGAAAAAAGCAGACATAGATACTCAGTTTTTAATATAAGTAGATGGCTCTTCAACAAATAAATGTTTCAAAATATTACCAGTAGCTAGCGATAAAAATTCTACGTAAGTGGCCCGCTTATGAGTTTCGTGTTTGATTTAGTTAAGCCTTCATTCAAAATTCTTATTATCATTTTTATCACTGTTTCATGGCAACCACGTTTTGCAATGCAAGAATGGATTTCATATTTAATCATTTATTAGGCTTAATCGCTTTAAACTTGACTACTTATTAATTGATATCTTTGCTAATTAAAATCGTATAATTATATCAATTGAAACTAATGAAGCCTGAAAAATTACCTATCTATCGGTACCTGGTTCGACTTTCAGGTCATTGGCGTTCAGGAGAAAGAAGCGTGATATAGAAAGATAGTTAGAAAGAAAGATAGTTAGAAAGAAAGATAGTGAGAAAGATACTCAGTTTTTAATATAAGTAGATTATGAAAAATACAGGGGCTAATTCCAAATAAAGATCATCATTTTTAATAATGAATTTTGTTAAGTATTTTTCTCTCTGTAGGGTTCCTCGTCTCTCCATTTTTGTCGTTTTAGCAATTTATCATTTTTGATATTTTTATGCTGCTGCACATTTTTACTGTATGTTCATGATTTTTTCTATCATAATTTTGTTCTACAATGCATACAAAGAAACCAGTAATTATACATTTTACTGGCAACAAATCGTTAATGTTTTATAAATTCTAAATGCAATGAAATTATTACTGTCATCTTTGAGCCAATAAAAATCATATATATGTGCACAATTATACATTCCTCAGATCGCGAAATGCGTTAGAACATTAAATTCGATCTCAACCAACTGTTAGGAAACTTTATCGTCCATTCGTAATTCGAAGTTGCATTGAATTGAGTGTTGAGTTTAATGTTAGCTGAATTTACTATGTTGCAGTATTTGGAAGTGATTCATGATAGCAAAATTAATTGAGATATTTGTGGGGAAACAATCATCGATGTTTATCTCCGAAACAATTGCTGTTAATCCTATTGAAATGAAGTTGCGCAGTAGAATTTGTATACATTTGGAAATATAATACCTGAAACATTGTTTTATTTGTTGGTTTTTTTGGCTTGCACATTCGTTTTTCTTTTTTCCCCCATTTGTTTGACTTTTATAAAAGAAAAAATTGCTCAAAATATTACAATTTCTCGCAATGAAATTATTTGTTTGTTTCAAATGGGGTTGCGTTTAGCTTATTGCCATTTGCAAAGCAAGTGCATTCCCCAAGACCAGCATCCACTCTTTAATGTGGCATCACCATCGGCGGAATGCCATTGCCACGAGAATTTTGACGCCAGTTTCACCACTAGATGGAGGTACTTGAGCTCTATTTGATGCGAAACTGCACTAGGAATTTAATTCTGCCAAGAGATACTATAAGCCAAACAAGTACTCCAGAGATCTTTTACACGCCGCATAATCATACGACATGGACGCTGTCGATTTTCTGCATCATGAAAATCCACAACTGGATTCGGGTTTGATCCCTCGCCTTTGGGCGTGAGAGGCCACCGTCTTAACCACTACACCACTCTGTCGGCTAATTGCTAATATATTTGCTTGTGATTTTTGTTTTCTTTATGATAATGTCTCAAAGGATATTTTGTTTTTTGCTAGATTTCAGCTTTTCTTATTTTCTCCTCCTAAATACACTTTGAAATAATTCTCTATTTTTTAGTAATAAAAAGACATGAGTGCATGCACTCACGTTAGAAGACATTAGTCTTAAATACATATTTTTTAAAGCAGAACTAAATATTTTATGAATTTTTAAGACATATTTTCCTTTAATGAACAATATGGGTGTGTCATATATGGCCTTGTAGACCAACAAGACTACCACCTTGCAGTTTTTTGACACAGTATTACAGTATTACAAAAAATAGCTAGATTTTAATATCATCGTCGTCAAAAAACCTCACTGATGATAAAGCGTTATTAACAAGCGTTTTTGTTTTGAAATTCATAAGCAATAGTTTAGGAAAAGGGTGTTCTCAAAACTACTGGACCTTGCCAATACACCGTCAACTATTTCCATCCGCCATTATTTCCATCCTTGGACTTCTACTTCGACGCTGCCGACATGACCGCTGCCAACATGACAATTTTCCCGCAATATGATAGCTGAACATCCCTAATTAAAGATTCAAAAATAAAAACACCTTATTATATCCATGGTAATATGTTTCTCTTCCATTATGCAAAAAATGATTGAAAAATTAATTTGTTTTGTGTTTTAATTTCCGCTGCCGACATGATACTTCATTTGGTAGAAATGGAAAAGTCAAGATTGAAAAAATCTTACCTGTAATCCAATGCAACTGAAATGAAAATTTTCGATTGAAACTAAAACATCATATATTAGGGCTTTACCCAGCGCACTTTATTGATACCAAAAAATATTTTGTCTTGAAATTATCATCGCGGAAGTTCGCGCTCTCATCATGTTATGAAAACTTTTAACAAGCAGAAATTGCATTTTTTTATCTTTATAAATTCATTTTGTCTAAAACACAAAAGTTAATCTTTATAGACGAACATAAAACACGTTATTTCTTTCAGTATATGTTTCTGCTGCTATGTTTTACAAGCCACAGGATTTTTTTTAAATTTGCGATTCGAATGTGTGACGCGCTGCTGACATGACTTTGAAGCACTGAAAAGAGCTCTATTGTCACGAATTAAAGCATATCAGCCTGACCCCACGCCAAAGCAGAAGGACCCTATGGAGACCGATGAGAGAAAAGCTCCCACACAGACTACATCTAAGGTTTACAACGCACCCACCTTAAAACCCAGGAACCTCTTTTTAAGAGCAAGAATCTGAGAGAGTGTCACGCCTGTGATTCATGACGCCTCAGATTTTTTCCAAAAAATTACCAAATGTTTATGATCTTATTGAAAGACCAAATCCAGAATGTTTTGCTCTAAAGTTGGGTTGTTTAGTTTTTATGGATCCCTAAAGTTGAAGGTGCGGCATCAAAAATTAAGCGGAATTTCAAGACATGGAAGTTGCTGTGAGCCAAAACTCTTACCAGGAACTATTTAACTCCAATTTTCTTTTTGTATATGGAACATAGAAGGTTGAAACTTTACAAAATGAGTGTTAAATTTGTGGTAAGTTGTTGCCGTAAGGTCAGTGAAGGCCCTCAAAACAAGGC
>JAXGGA010009609.1:0-50679 GCA_038373865.1 Uloborus plumipes
TTTAAATGAGCTGAATTGCTTTGAAGTTTTTTTTTTCCCTTTTAAAACGAAAATGTCATAGCAATTTTTTAAAGACTTTTGCAATGAATTAACTGTGAATTTCAAATGAAACAGAATAAAGTAATTTCAACTGCAATGCTGAGATATATGTAATGCTTATTAGTATTATCATATTTCTTCAGCAATGAAACCATTTTCTAAACTTTCCTCAGGCAAAAATTTTGCCTTTTACATGAACTGATGAATTGAAGAAAATTTCCATTTAGTTTTTCAAATGATAATAATAAATCGTATTTTCTGTAAAATTTAAAAAAAAAATGTATTTGATGTAATTTTTGTAATTTGCTTGAATGTTTTGCTTATCAACCATTCCAGTAGTGACGTATCACAATCCTTGCAGTCAACATATGTATTAGTCGCTAATTTCATGACAAATTTTAACATCTTTGAGCCATTAAGAGAGATGCCGACATTGTTTGAATACATGTGTGATATCGTTCATGCCTCAGGAAAAAGGCACAGAATTACCTTGGGAATGGTTCAAATATGTTAAAAAAAATCACTTTTTTTTTTGATAAAATTTTTACTCTGAGAAATATACAGGTTTGAAAACCCACTATTAAGTTTGAATCAGACTGTACTGATCGACATATTGCACACCCAGAATGAAAGGGGCACAGCTTTTTTTATTGTTCTATGAGATTAAATACTAATTCAATTTTAAAAACGTTCTTTTTATTCTGGATGTGCGATATATGAAAATAAAGCAAAACACGAATTTCAGCACAACTGCCAAAACGCTCTCAGCCTGCTTCTGAAATTTAGATTTTCTTCAAAAGAAACTTTTCTAAACCGCCAGAAGGTAACTATAATGCTGGGAATAGAAAAAAAAAACACACAGCTCAAAAACAAGGGAAAAATCATAACATGAAACTCGTATAGTTGAATAGTTTTCCTTTCTTTTAAGCTGGTAAGGATATTACTTTCTCCGAGATATTTTCTTTAAAATTAAGCGAATTAACAAAGAAATTAAATTGTTGGACTAGGAAAAAAAAGCTTCCAGCGTCATTAGGTAACCAGAATCTGTGCTGGCAGGAAACTTTAATATTAAACGAACGCGCTCGAAAAATTTAATTAGTTTTTTATGTAAACCGAAACGCTTTGAGTCTTGAAGACTGGGACAGGGAGGACAGTTTTTAATATTAAAAATTAAACACTTTTGTTTACACTGAAACTTACCTTCAAGAGAATTGAAATTTTTAACATTTTGTGAGTTTAAAAAAAAAAAAATAAGAATATCTTACTTACACTGATGAAAATAGCTGCAAGGTTTAAATATTAAAAAAACAAGAAGTCGAGTTTAAATTTTTTTTAGCAAAGTGGAAAGAAGTAATTGAAAATGTGATACTAAACTTGTGTATGCATAAAAAAAAACTCAGCATTTTGCATTTAAAGAGTTACAGTTTAATTTTTAGCCCATTCTATTCATTTATATCTATATGTGCTCAACTGCTTACGAATAAATACTTATGACACTTGCTTTTTTCAAAAATTCAAGAAGGTTTTGCTACCCTTTCAATGCTAAGGGAAAACTGCTCTTTTAACGCGTATAGAAATTTTCAATATTTGCTTTCTCCAAAAACGTGATTTGCAGTAGAGCGATTGTAAAGTTTTAAAGTAAGATATTATGTTTCAAAAACATTTGCAAAACCATTGGTTGAACTTTTTTTATTTATGCATGAGGGTGTTTTAAGAAAATCTCATGTTTTTCCTCTGCTTTAAAGTTTAAGTATTAAAAAGTTGTATTTTATTTATAACGTTCTTTCATTAAATTTCAAAGATAATGTTTGAAATATTTCAAATTATTTCGTTATTGCAACAAATTGCTTTCCTTGCAACACCGACAGAAAAGCAAAAACGAATCAGGGACATATTAACTTATATAGACTAAAATGAGTAAAATACAAAAACTATATTTTAAAAAAGGCTTTTTTTTTTCCTTTAAAGATTCGGAAGAAAAGTTGTTCAATGACTAAAGTATTCAAATGCTTCCGTTGCTAAACTTATTTCCAGCAGTATTTAAACGAAACTAAACAATATTAGCATAGTACAATAGACCTATGGTCGCCGTGCTTGCGCTGCCTTGGGAGCGCCCCCTTTTCAAACAATATTAGTACGGAACAAATCAGGAAAAATTTAAACCATTTAAGCAAATGTAAATTAGTACACAAAAAGACTTAACCCATTAATGCCTGACATTTTTTTTTCCAAGGATATTTTGTATATTGGTTACAAACAGTGTATAATGGACAGGAAAAATGTTTTTTTTTTTATTAAGGAAAGAAAAATCGTCCTTTAAAAGTTACGATAGGCCCCAGAGGGTACATACTTTTCTTACTGAAATTTTATTCTGCCTACGATATACTATTTAAAAAGACATTTTATAAGAAGAAATAAAATCAGCAATTAACATAAACTGGGAAGCTGGGAATAACTTTGAAAACTTAGCTTTTTATCTTGAGATTGTGAACGATATCATTTTTGATAAAGATCATATTAAAACTGCTACAGAACACACTTTACAAGAGTTATGTGCTGCAATCTGTTAATAACGAATTGAAACAATACCAAGGTACTCATTGAACAATATTATTATTTGGTTGAAGTGTTCATTTTGGCGAAATTCAGACCCTTTTTTGGCTCGTCCCTAAAAATGGACGCTAGGCATTAATGGGTTAAGAAAGAAAAAAATATGTATTAAATATTTAGGAAAAAAATATATTTGATAAAAAAGATTCAAATGCTGCCAATATCAAATTTATTTCCAACAGTGATTAAATGGAAATTGAAAACACTACTGCCGTGCTAAGTGCTAAAGTGGTATCCGCAGTCCAGCTCAAACTGAAATATTACTCTTTAAAGTTTTGCCCTACCATGTATCAGGTTCAGATGATATTTTTTCAGAATTTTTCTAAAAATGCAGTGAACTCTGACTTATGCGCCGGCCCAAGGGACCAACAGAAAAAGGCGCATAAGTGAGAGAGGCGCATAAGGGAACAAGCCTATTTGAAGGACTAAAACGCAACATACGTTCTAATGAGAGAATGAATAAAAATGTTTCTATAGAAAATGGTCATATTTCTACGGTTTGACAACTACTGAAACCTAATTGCAATGATAAGGAGCAAACAAAAATTGTAGCATACCTAATCACAACCTGTTCCTTTTAAAACGATCCATAATAGATAACTATTTCTCTTTTCATGTGGAAAAAATGCCTTCCGTGAGCAATAAAAGGGGAGGATTAAAGAGGAAAATGAAAAAACATGCTCATTTTTCAAGAAAATATATTAAATTGTTTAGATTTTTCGAAAAATTCGGCGCATAAGTGAAATATTTATCTTTAGAGCGACGCATAAACGAATGAAATTATCATTATTTTACTATGGAATGTGCTGGGACCACTGAAAATCGTCGTATAAGTGAAAAAGGCGCATAAATGAGGCGGTGTATAAGTGAGAGTTCACTGTATTACCCGATCTCAAATGACCATAAAACTTGTACAGTGAACTCTCACTTATGCGCCTGTCCTAGGGACCAACACAAAAAGGCGCATAAGTGAGAGAGACGTATAAGTGAACAAGCCTATTTAAAGGACAAAAACGCAACATAGGTTCTAATGAGAGATTGAATAAGAATGTTTCTATAGAAAAGGGACATATTACTACAGTTTGGCAATTTCTGTAACGTAACTATCATGATAAATAGAAAACAAAAGTTGTAGCATACTTAATTACAAACTGTTCCCTTTAAAACGATGCATAATAGATATTTGTCCCTCTCCGAACTCTAGATAATGCGGAAAAAATACCTTCCGTGAGCAATAAAGGCGAAAGATTAAAGAAGAAAGTAAAGAAAAATGCTTATTTTTTAAAGAAAATAAATACATTTTCATACATTTTTGGGAAAATTCGGCGCATAAGTGAAATATTTATCTCTAGAGCGACGCATATACGAACGATACCATCATTATTTTACTATAGAATGTGCTGGGACCATTCAAAATCGTTGTATAAGTAAAAAAGGCGCATAAATGAGGCGGCGTATAGGTGAGAGTTCACTGTATTTAGGAAAAATGCGTCACAAGGAGCTACCTAGTTTAGATAACTCAACTTTGTAAAAAAGTGCAGATACCACTTTTGCGCTTAGCTTGGCACGGCAGAATATTAGTGCAAAACAAATCAGGAATATAATAACCCACTCTAGATAAAAGTAAATAAATACATAAATAAATTTTTAAAAACAAAGTTTCTCTTTTAAACATTCAGAAAAAAAGGTATTTTATATGGAAAATATTCAAACGCTTCTGTTATCAAATTTATTTCCAACACTGATTTAACGGAAACTCCAAACAATATTAGTGCAGAACAAATCAGGGATATATATTAATCCATTCTGGCACCTCTCCCTTATTAAACTCGTTGTGTACGCAGTCATTACAATTCCTTTTCTGAACTAATAACTAACACACAGTATTCCTCCTTGAAACATCTCTATCTACCCCCCCCCCCTCCATTTCCCGCTTTTTCCCGATCATCCCATTGGATAAAATGAATTTCCTCAGAAATACGGTCTAGATGGGTAAATATTCTCTTAACAAAATAGACAAAATAAATTAAAAAATAATTAAATTAAGTGAAAAAAGGATTTTTTCCCCTCCATTTAACTTTTTTCTTAAGTAGTTAAATGCTTTTACTAGTAATTTTATTTTTTTGCAGTGATGAAATGAAAACTCGAAAAAATATTAGTGTAGAACAAATCACTGACATATTACCCATTATAAAGAAAAGTAAATAAATATACAAATATTTTTTTTTCAAGTTTTAATTCCCTTAAACACACACACACACACAGTCGACGCTCGTTATAACGACCACACGTTATAAAGACCGTCCTAATATAACGACCGGTGAGAAACCCCCCAACTGTATCCCAATATACTCTATATTCTACCTCTTATAGCGACCACTCGTTATAAAGACCGTTTCCTGTAGGACGAAGACGGTCCTTATATCGAGCGTCGACTGTATATATATATATATATATATATATATATATATTTATTTATTTATTTATTATTATTATTATTATTAAGAAAAAAATTCAAATGCTTCCATTATCAATTTTTTTTTCCGACGGATGATTAAACGGAAACTCTAAACAATATTACTACGCTAATATTATTTGCAGTTTAATAAATCAATACTCATATAAATCAGGAATATATTAACCCATTCTGGATTAAAGTAAATTAATACATAAACAGATAAAAAAAACAATGTTTTTCTAAAACATTTGAAAGGAAAAGAAAAGGTATTTTTTGAGAAAATATTCAAACTCTTCCATTACTAAATTTATTTCCAACCCTGATTAAACGGAAACTCCAAACAATATTAGTGCAGAACAAATCAGGGATATATATTAACTCATTCTGGCACCTCTCCCTTTTTAAACTCGCTGTGTACGCAGTCATTACAATTCCTTTTCTGCACTAATATCTAACACACAGTATTCCCCCTGAAACATCTTTATCCCCCCCCCTCTCCCTCCTCACTTTCCCGCCTTTTCCCTATTCTCCCATTGGATAATATGAGTTTCCTGAGAAATCCATGACATTCCTAAGTACGCTTAAGGAAATGTAAATGAGAAAAAAGAGAAGTGCTAGAGAGAGCAAGAAGTCATAAAAGCAGAAAACAAACACGCATCGAATAAACGTTTTGGAATTCGCTGACTTTTGTACTGACCCCCCCCTCCCCCTCTAGAACTTCTTTCTTTTAATAAATAATCATTAGTTCTCTTTATGGAAATCGATCCAGAAATTCCTCCGCTGGAGAACTCTTTTCTTCCGCGCGCAATTCTTTTAGTCAATGGCCGCGATGTAATTAGAGTCGTAAGTTTGTATTCAAGCGCTTTTTTTTTGCTTGTGTATCAGTTCCTATTTTGCATTGTTGACGTTTACTTCTTTTTTCTTTTATCAGTTAGGATATTTTTCCTATAATGTAAATGATAAAACACATTTTAACTCTTTTGAAGCAATGTGAATGATTTTATTTTATCTTATTGAACACCAAAAAATCAAATAATGTTTTAATTTGAATAAGGATTTAGGATAAATAAAGCAGCAAAGTTATAATTTTTATAGAGATGGTGGAAAAGAATAGTTTTAAGGTTTCTGAATTCTGAAGAAAGATTCCAGCTATATTTCTGAAATATTACTGAGTTTTAGCTGGAAACTTGCCTGTTTTTTGCTGGCAGAAACTGGCTGTTCATTATTTCCAAGGGTTCTTTCGAAATTATTTTTAATGTGCAAAGGACATATCTCGATTGGAAAAAAAAAGTTATAAATTTGCTTATCTCAAAAGAAAAAAAAAACCCTCGGAAATAAATAAATCTTAAAAATAAATAAATAAATCCTCCAATAAATAAATAAATAACTAAATACAAAATAAATTAATAAATAGATAAATAAATACAAAATAAATTAATTAATATTAATTAAGAAAAACAAACAGCTTGTAACTTACATCGTTTTCCATATTTAATCTTCGACTTTATATTGTGAGCATGCATTTCGTTACTCGACCTTTAAATATTTAACAGTGTTTAAAGGATTAAAACCTTTTTCAGGGGTAGCAAAACTTAAGAACTCAGAGCCAATTGGTTCGGCTTTAGACTACCGATTAACACAAAGACCTACTCTTTGCATTATTAGCGCAAAAAGCTTTTAATTCAGACCGTATTTGTTAGTCAGATTAATTTTAAATTATAACTTAAAAGCTTTAAAATTATAGTTCAGAAGAAGACATTTTCTAAGTCATTGATTATTGTAAGCTTTACAAATACGTTTGTGCTATTGACGTAGAGAAAATTACAACATTAAGGAGGCACAAATAAGCAGGGATACTGCAGACACGTGCTTCGGCGTGACAAGGAACGCCTTTTTCAATGCAAAAAAAAAAAAAAAAAAATTGAGCTTATGAATGCACATCTTTTGTTGGATGTCTGTACATTAGGGTGGGGCGAAAAATAAAAAGTTTTTCAGATCAACTTCTAATAGCTGCCAAAAGTTGTCTTTGGTGATAGTTAGCTTTTGTGCAAAAGTTGAGAAAAATCGGTTAATATCTTCAGGGGGCGCTGCGATCGCAAAGTTTTATCATAGCTTTTATCGGGATTTTATGGTTAAAATATGGAAAACAATGCCGTTAGCTAATCTCATTGAATTTTTTTTACCCATAAGATATATTCATGCATTCAAATCATATAAAATAACTCACAAAAAATTATTTTATATGATATATTTATATTTCAAGCATTTAAAAAGAAACAAAAACGTGAAAAAAGTGATTTTTTTAAAATAAAAATATATCGTATAAAATAATGTTTGTGAGTCATTTCATATGCTTTTAGTGCATGAAAACATCTTTTGAGTAAAAAAAACGCAAAGAGACTAGCTAAAGGCATTCTTTTTGATATTTCAACCATAAAATCCATAACAAAGCTATGCTAAAAATTTACGATCGCAGCGCCCCCTGAAGATATTAACCGATTTTTCTCAAATTTTGTACAAAAGCTAACTATCACCAAAGACAACTTTTGGCAGCTATTAGAAGTTGATCTAAAAAACTTTTTATTTTTCGCCCCACCCTACTGTACATACATAAGTTCAAAATATTTTTGCATTGAAAAAGGCGTTCCTTGTTACGCCGAAACACGTGTCTTCAGTAATTCTGCTTATTTGTGCCTTTGTAATTTTCTCTATATTGCAAGCTTGTTTTATTTGGCTATAAGTTTAGTAAATAATTTATTAAACATGGTAATCACAGAGGTACAATCTCGAAAGAACATGGATAAAAATTACAAATAAGAAGAAAAACAAATTCCGGTGCGATGGCGACCGAGAGAGTGCTGATTCGATAATTCTGAATCTTCTTTTAATGATGAAGAATGATGATCGATGTGATTGTCATGGGGCGCCGACCCGGGAACAAAAGTAATCGACAAATGAGTCAAAGTGTTCTATGAGGCATCGAAATCACAGTCTGAATAAGAGATTCTAAGGACGCAGTCGTCATTCAATGTCTTTCAATTTGCAATTTCTAGGAGCTGTTATTAGAATTAATGAAATTATAAAACTAAAGGTTGTTACGACTTTGATGAGTCGGTTTTTTGAAAACGGTCCCAAAGAATTTCAGGCATTTGTATTTCAGAGCTGAAACCTTCTTACCGGTTTGCTGATTTTTAAAGTCGTTTTGTTTTTGTTCTTTTTTTTTTTCTTCATCATCATGAAACAACGTTTGGTTCTGGGTTTTTTTTTTCTTTTTTTTCTTTATTCAGTTAAAATTGTTATTTGTGTGTGTTTTAAATTTAAATTATCATTTCGTTTTCTTGTAGAATTTTAGATCACATGGAAAAGTCAGAGCATAATTTGCAACAAAATGCATTTCAGAGCTTAGTTTAATGTGCTTCAGAACTTATTTTAATGACTTATTTTCCGCCAGTATTGAGAAATTCGCATAAAATTGAAAAAATTGCACGAGCTGAGTTCATATGACCTTCAGTTCAAATTAAGCTCTGTTTTAATAAAAAAACAATTTAAAAAGCATTATACTAAAAATAATGCGCCTTCTTTACGTAGGTTCTTTAAATAGATTGATCGAAAACAATCTGCTTGAAGTTAATAATTTAGTATTTTTCTTTCATGTCTAAATAATCGTGGGATTAAAAGCAACTTTGAATCGCTTTTCGATACTTTTTTACAGTTCACGCTGTTATTTTGTGTCTCTGTGTGTGTGCTGGGTGGGGGAGGGGGAGTCCTCATCTTGATGTCTTAAGTCAACGTAGTGTTAAACCGTTAGAATAGTAGCTATTCTTCTTCTTAAACCAAAATGTGTGTCTCTTTATTTGCTTACAGTACCTTTCTAACAATTTTCTATAATTTACGTGAAAAGCGTAATTCGTTGAAACCATTGTTTCTGAACTTATTTAACAATCAACAATTTATTTCCAAACATTAAAAATTTTGCTCACTTTTTTTTGGAAAATTTAAAAAATTTAAGAAGTTTTCAATTTTTTAAAAACCCTCAGACTTCTTTGTTTTTGCACTTATTTCAAAATTTCTTTTTGCTAAATGATAACACAAATTATCTCTAAAATCTGTGCATTCATTTTCTTATATACTAATTTGAAAATATTATGCGACCCATTATGTAAAAAAAATATTAGAAAATTTTGTTTTTACAGGTGTAACAAGCTCTAAAAATATTACTAATTCATAAAATGCTTATTCAATGCACAGTTTTGTTAAACATATTATCCTGAGTGCAAAAAAATATTGCTTTAAAGTTATATCTTTAACAGAAAAAAATCCAGTCCGTTCGTTTCCAGTAACATGGAAACACCAAAAACTGATCATCGAGAATAAGCACTTTAAAGTTTTGCTTTTCCATTAGAACACATACCATGCATGCTCTAAAGTCACTCGTAACTTTTTAAATAATTGAGCTAAAGCAATGCTATTTTTTCTGAGTGTTTTAAATAACTTTTACTTTTGAAATACGCAATAAAAATTTTTTTGGTCGTTTGGTCATTTTTGAGGTACTGTGACCTCTTAACCCTCAACTTCCCACTGTTGCATTTCTGCAACATATGATTTATTTTAATTTAAAAGACTCATTTTTTTTTAAAAAATTACATACAAATCAGTTATCTGATAAAAAACGAAATACATGCTAATTTTGTCACTAGTTGACAGCACATTTTTATCAGTAATCACAATAATTATAAAAATATCCGATGCTTCAGAACTGTGTCTTTACTATAAAAAGAATACGTTATATTTTATGCTTCCTCTTGTTTATTGAAGATATAAATTACCAGGTAAGAAATTTGAACATTTTACGTTCATTTAAAATTAATTTTAATTCTCTATTGGAAAACATTTTTAAGAAATTTGATGTTACTTATACCTTGCCGCAAACAAAAAAATGACTGAAATTCAATTTAAAACTGCTTTTTTTTTCAATATTTTTCATCTTTATTATTACTTGAGAACTAAATGATATAATGTTTTCATAGAAATTTAAAAAATTGCGAAGTTAAGGGTTAAACCTATCTCACAATTTAAGGTGCATGTCAATTGGAGACGTTATGGAAAATTATTCAGAAATGAAATCCAAAATGATTTGCATAACTTCCTTAACTTTCCAAAATCTTGATTCAAACTGAGATTTTTGAAACTGAGAACAACACTGCCTTAACCACAGACATCAGTATTTTTGCAGGAAATATCAAGCGAGTGCCAGTCCCTTGTCTCGTGGTCAAATAAGTTTGAACCAGATGGGCAGGTTCTGGGTTCAAATCCCAGCTCGGACATGGCTGAACTTTCTCTCTCTTGTCCTTGTCCTTATTTAGTGTGAATGTGAATGGATGTCTACCCTATAAACGGGTCCCTATGGCATGAGTTTGCTGTGGAAGTAGGACTTCACACCCAATGAGTTAAAAAAGTGAAGCAACGCCCTCCAAATTGCCACCCTAGATGGCACAAGACAACAGAAACAATAACATCAAGCAAGTTTGGATGAGGCTGCCTGATATTTCTTGGATATCTCATAGATAAAAGGTTTCTTTTTATATTCTTTTTCCACAGCTTTATCGGTGTAAAATATTTCCATATTTAAATGTCCTCACTTCTTCCGCGTTCATAAATCAATGAAACTTTGCTGCGGAAGTAGTAGTTCCCTCGATAGGATGTTGCACTTCGATCCGCAGCCAAATAAACAGCCAAGTGGTGCGTCAAATAATTACTTTAAAACTTTCATCCATCTCTTTCTGCTTATGCCTTATAAGTTTTTCCAAGGAATATGGCGAATTTTTCAACGCTTCTTTTTTTTTCTCAGAAATAATAATAAAAGCGAGAAGGTGGTGTTGGGGTGGCTAGGTTGCCTTCGCCCGTTGTTAGTTTTCAATCTATCATGGCGGCCATTATCTTGTCAAAAGAAAAAGCAGAAGTTGCAGCGGTAGATAATGCACTGATTAATTACAGTTTCCGGTGCGCCAGGAATTTTTCCCCTAAATCGAAATTAATCTTTGTTCGCTTCTTAATTTATTTGTGGTTGAGATATCGCTCCTAGTTACGTCGAAAAGATTTTTTTTGTCCCCCTATTTGCTATTTTGTTCGCCCGCGTTGAAAGAAGGCTGCTTTGTATCTTCTGTTTCCGAAGACAAATTCTGTCACGTTGTTAAAGTGGATATGAATGGGGTAGGATATGAAAATCTAATTCGGGGGAAACGGAGTTGTTTCGACCCAGCTTGACGCTGATCCATTACCGAAATGAAATTCCTGTACGGCAAAGATGTAAATGCAGCAAGCAGTTATATGCTACAAGTTTCTTCTAATTTTTACTCCATGAAATGAAACGAAGCGCTCATATACGTATTGAAGAAGGAACGATTATGCATTCATATTGATCGATTGCCGAAATGAAATTCTTTTTCGATAAAAAATGCAAAGGCTATTAACATGATACGTTGATATGTGCTAGGATTTTCAGTAATTTTTACTTCATTGAAATACGAAAAGGAAAAATGTTCCTATACTTATTGAAGAAGAAACGATTATACTTTTATATTGATGGTATAAACGAAATGTACTGTAGAGCAGTTCCCAGTAAAGTGTATGGTATGGTACGGTAAAGATGTGGATGCAATAAGCATTACACTCATTAAGGGACCAAAGGGCTCTTTAAGGTTAAGACACCTGTACAAGGTTATATGTATGTGCAAGTTTTATATCGCTTTTGTGCCATGAAATTAAATAAGAAGCTCATGTACGTGTTGAAGAAGGAACTTTGAGACGAAAGAGCTTGAACATGAGTTAACAGGGGTAGCAATCGTTTGGATATTCAGGGTGCGTAACCAGAGTAGGGTGGGAAGGGGGACACGATAGAAATTTTTTTAAGGAAAGGGGTTGTTTTTAGGGGCTTTCTTTCTCTTTTTTTTTGGGGGGGGGAGGAGAGACTCTTGCTCTTAACAGTTCGTCGCGGAGGGGGGGGGGGGTGAATTACGCTTGTAAGGAGGCGCTCCTTTAATATCAACTCTCACAGGTTTCAAAATACACTAGGTGGCCAAAAGTATCCGGACACTTTCAAAAATTTACATTTTTAGATATAACTCGAGAAATAAGTGATCAATTGTTCTTTAACTTTAGTCATACAAAATATATTCTTCACCGAACATTTCCAAGTTGAAATTAAATTACCCTTGCATTTGGGGGACGATAAAAAGGGGGGTCGAAAGAAAAACCACTTTTTGACCATAACTCTTTGAAAATAGCTCGGAAAAGGCTATGCATTTCAGTAATTAATTAGCATACTATGTATAATTACTGTACAAATTCAAATGAACGTACCACTCTTACTTCCGAAGATATGAAACATTTTTTAAAAAACGGCAATTTTATTTGAAGGGTTTTTGCTCATAACACGCAGAGTTTTTGATCAAACCTTATCAAAACTTCAGGAAAGATGACAAAATACAAGAGAAAAAACATACTAAAACGGTTTTTAAAAATATTAAAAATCCGATGAGATATGAACGTTAAAAGGAAATAATTTTGCACGGCGCATGCGCGAAAGACAGAAATTTATTACTACAAAAATATTGTAGCCTGGTGTATACTGCATCTTATAAAATAAGTTCCAGTTGAATATCGTAAAAATTGAAAAAGATATCAGCGATCTAGTGAGCTGTAATTCATTCATTTGCAGTCAATTCATAAATGGAGAGGGGTTGTTCACAAATAGTGTGGGGACAATCGAGCATATTTTTCAATGTTAAATTGTATACTGTTTAAAAATTTATATTTGGCATAGAAGTCACATTTCGTCCATTCGGCCAAAAAGACCTTATAAGTAGGTGGCCAAAAGTATACGGAGACCCCCTGAAACGTTGATTTTGAACGATGACGAAATAACCTTTATTTTAAAAATAGCTCTTTGTGGACAGACCTTTAATATGTATGTATTGTCTGTGAATGAATGAAATACAGCTCACTAGACCGCTGATATCTTTTTCAATTTTCATGATATTCAACTGGAACTTTTTTTATAAGATGCAGTATATACCAGGCTACAATATTTTTGTAGTTATAAATTTCTGTCGTTCGCGCATGCGCCGTGAAATTTTTTTTCCTTTTATCGTTCATATCTCATCGGATTTTTAATATTTTTAAAAACCGTTTTAGTATGTTCTTTCTCTTGTATTTTGTCATCTTTCCTGAAGTTTTGATAAGGTTTGATCAAAAACTCTGCGTGTTATGAGCAAAAACCCTTCAAATAAGATTGCCGTTTTTTAAAAAATGTTTCATATCTTCGGAAATAAAAGTGGTGCGTTCATTTGAATTTGTATAGTAATTATACATAGTATGCTAATTAATTACTGAAATGCATAGCTTATTCCGAGCTATTTTCAAAGAGTTATGGTCAAAAAGCGGTTATTCTTTCGACCCCCCTTCTTATCGTCCCCCAAATGCAAGGGTAATTTAATTTCAACTTGGAAATGTTCGGTGAAGCCTATATTTTGTATGACTAAAGTTAAAGAACAATTGATCACTTATTTCTCCAGCTATATGTAAAAATGTGAATTTTTGAAAGTGTCCGGATACTTTTGGCCACCTAGTGTATGTCCAAAACAGACATGCAGACAAAAATTACATTTAAATTCTTTCAAAATAATATTAATAATGTTTAAGTTATAAATTGTTAAGTCCAAAAATAAAAGAAAATGCGAGATAAAACACTTACACAAACTGTGTATAAAATGAATGTACTAACTTAACACAAAGCATAACATCAAACTACGTGAACCAGACCCAAAATAACTAACCTTCTCCTAGGTATGTGTGTCTATGTGTATGGGTGACTGTTACTGCGTTTTACTTCAATTTTTTCTTTTTGTTTTGGTGTTTACTTTCGTGCAACAGTGTAGAAAATCTCACCTGTTGATAAAAAAAAACATAAAAGTGGTTTGTTTGAATCAATATTAATACAGTTAAACTGAAGTAAGAAGACATATTTAATTAAATAAACTTCAACATTCGTACTTCTTTTTAATGTTACCGAGTCTTGGAATTGATACATGAATTTTTTAAAACCATTTTAAAACTTACGTCTTCTTTTACATTGTAAGAAACCAATGTTATTTTTACAGTATAATAATACAGGGGCATATCACGGTACTTGTGACATAGGGGTGTCCGTAACAAAACTTTTTAAAAGTTTAAAATTTTTATGTTTTTTAAAAAGTAAATTCTAAAGTATATGAATATCATATTGTTTTCATAGTTCACTTTATATTATGTTTGTAATTGCACTTAGAACATTGAAAATGCAATTTTCACTGTTACGGACTCGACATTGAATTTTTCTTTAAATCTGGCTTAAACCGATTTTTTAGCCAAAACTGGTACTTGAGACGGATAAAGTAAAGGCTCACCTCTAATATAGCTAATAATTTTAATCAAAAAGTGCGTTCTATAAAAAATTATGGATTGTGAAAATGATGACTGTAGAGTCCGTAACAATAATTGGAATAAAAGTTTAGTTTTTAAACAAAAATTCAATGTAGAGTTCGTAACAATGAGAATTGCATTTTCAATGTTCTGAGTGCAATTATAAACATAACATAAAGTGAAATATGAAAACAATATGATATTCATATACTTTAGAATGTACTTTTTCAATATATATGAAAATTTTAAACTTTTAAAAAGTTTTGTTACGGACACCCCTATGTCACAAATACCGTGAAATGCCCCTATAGCTAATTTTATAATGATAAAATTTAAAAACGGCTATTTTTACAGTAATAAACTGAAAATTGCTAATTTACAGTAAACCAAAATTTCTAATTTTGCATTTTATCACTGTTCATTTTACACTTTTAAGCTGGAACCTCTGCTGGTAGTTACTGTTGTTTTAACAGTATAATACATAGTTTGTTACTGTGCATTTTACAGTTTTAAGCTGGAACCTCTGCTGCCAGTATTATATTGCAAAAACAACAGTTTTTTTTTTGCAGTGTAATGCAATAAATTCATATTAATGTTTAACCACAACTGTGGCAGTAAAATGTAAAATATTTTCCCTCTCATGTGATGAATAGGATGAACATAAAATCAATTAAATATTAAAAGCAGCGTTTCCATTTTTAAACGCATACTTCAATGAATTCAAAGTGACAGCCCTCTTAATTATGTCCCCTTCAATCATTGAAGAATCGTTTAAATGATGCCATTTTATTTTAATCCAACATTATTTTTGAAAAAAAAAAAAATCGAAAGCAATTTCGAGAGACGATTGTGAAAGCTGCACAGCTTGAATTGATATTCTGGCAAAGAATGATTATAATTTTTTTTCCAGATCATTTCAAACCAGCCATTTGCATCTGAAAGTTTTATTAAACAATCTTTCAATTTTTAAGCATAATAACTTCCCGTAAATGTCCACGGAGCCCTTATTATCATGAGTGGCATTTCAGCTATGTGATTGAAGCTCGAATTCTTAATTGAAAAATTTCCAATCTTGTTAAGGATGCATCTGAGACAGGTGACTTAATGCGTGGCATTCTTAACAATCATTACTGAGGATTGTTTTTCTGTTAGTAAAACTAGAGCGACGCCAAATGGTTTACCTTTTCCAAAGAAATCAATTATCCCCGGAGCAATTCTAAATTTCAATTTATGTCTTTCAATTAAAGACTTCTACAGATTGAATTGTTTGTCATTAAGGTTTTTCGCAAAGAGGCGGAAAAATCTTGTTCAAGAATTTTCGAACAACAAAGGAATGTGATTTGAATAATAAAACAAAGCCCTCTCTAATTGCGTTTTGTCAGTTAATGACCCTATTCTAACATCATAATGATCCGGTTGCCTAGCAACCGCGCTAAGTATCCGAGAAAAAATGTTAAGCAGTTGCCGTATTCGCTGTGTTTCCTAATTGCTCATTATAAGGAAAGACTAATTAATTTCTAAGACGCAGGCTCCAGATAGGGCCTGAACGCTCATTTAAAGTTAAGGCATAATTAACTTTTTTTGGAATTCTATTGATGAAATTAAGCAAAAGCCGTTAGTTGGCAGTTTTTGGAAAATGGAAAGCGGTTGGTGCTTTATGCTTAATCAATATATACGTAAAAGATCTTGTGTGTGTGTTCATTTGTGTGTCTGTATACAGGGTGTCCACTCCAATCGTGGACCAATAGCTAATTTCTAAACCGTTAGAGATAAGCATATAGTTTATTTAGGAAAAAATCTCCAAATTGCGAAAGGAATTTTGGGTCTATTCAATGTTTTTCAAAAAATCAAATTTTGAAAGAGTTACGAAATTTAAATTTTTATACAGCCCCCCAGTCCTATCAATCATATTTAGTAAAACATTCTTGACACTGTAACGTTTAAAACTAAAAAACAATCACTCTTCTACCACAAAAATTGACCGAGTTATGACGTTTTGAAAAATCAAGATTTTGCATTATTTTATGACGTCATCGAGAGATCGCTTAAGGGACCGATGCCAAATCCTTCAAAATCTCGATTTTTCAAAACGTCATAACTCAGTCAATTTTTGTGGTAGAAGAGTGATTTTTTTTAAGTTTTAAACGTTACAGTGTCAAGAATGTTTTACTAAATATGATTGATAGGATTGGGGGGCTGTATAAAAATTTAAATTTCGTAACTCTTTCAAAATTTGATTTTTTGAAAAACATTGAATAGCCCCAAAATTCCTTTCGTATTTTGGAGATTTTTTCCTAAATAAACTATATGCTTATCTCTAACGGTTTAGAAATTAGCTATTGGTCCACGATTGGAGTGGACACCCTGTATATGTACGTATGTAGGTAGGTAGGTAGGTAGCGGTATTTTGAACGCCCCAACAAATGTATTTCGCGAATTGAAAGTGGAAAATATGCCTCAAAATGTACAAGGCTGCAGGCCCGTCATTTAGGGGGGGGGGGCAGGGGAGAGGTCAATTGCCCCCCTCCCCCCTGACTTTGAGAAATCAATGTATTTACATATGAGTGGGCTTGGTTTTTAATGTTTTCCGATGAAATTGCATTGCATTTGGACCCTTTGCCCCCCCCCCCTGGAAAAACTTGAAATGACGTCCCTGTAGGGTGGTTATAAATTAACGTGGGGTGTTTGGAGCCCTCTAGCGCGCGAAGTACTGGACGAAACATTGTCAAACTTCATGGGCACACATATTAGACCATGGGATTTTGATTTCTGAAATTAAAAAGGAATAGTTTAAAAAATTGCCACCAGAGGAACATTTGGCGCTGTAAAAGTGTATTACTGTTAATATCGCAAATTAAATTTGAATGTTGAGATGAATGAAAAATGAAATTGTTTTGCAATTGAGGTTTAATATGATCGCCGTAGACATTCCTATTCAACAGAAAAAAGTCAACACGAAGAAAATCGCGGTAGAGTTAAACAAATAGAATGCAATAATTTGCATAAACGCGTTGCATTTAGCGATCATTAGTATAAAATGCCGGACTGAGAGAATTCTCACAATTCTGAACCCGGAGAGTTGCCTTTCGATGGCTCTTACCTTGCGGGACCGTGCTTTGTCAGTGAAGCTGCATTACAAGCGAAATTAAAATGCCAATGCTGTTCACTGAAAAGTGTTGTGTATCAAAGAAATGTTTCTGATATCGAAAGTTTTAATTATACCATAACTTTAAAAGTCAGAGAAATCAATTGTGATATGTTACGAGCTACTGTGAAAAATATTGTGCATCGTATGCAGTTCTTGCAACTTCACAACGGGGATCATATTGAACCACATTTGTGATAAAAAAGCCATTTTTGCAAATAAAATGGATGCATCATTTATCAGTAGTCTTCAGTTCTTTGACAATCAGAGTAATATACTTTTGCAGCTCCAAAATTTACCCAGGTGGTGATTTTTTAAACCTTTTTTTTTTATTTCAGAAATCAAAATCGCATGGTCTAATATGTGTGCCCATGAAATTTGACAATGTTTCGCCCAGTACTTCACGCGCTAGAGGGCTCCAAACACCTCACGTCAATTTATAACCACCCTGTATTTATACGGAAGAAAGTTGTCTGTACAACAAAAAGCTGTGATTTCATGAGTAAGCCCAACTTTTTCCTAATCTGTTCTCAAATATGTTCCGTTCTTAAGTTTAACAATTATCCTAAACGGGACACATTCGGAACATATTCTGAACCAATTTTTGTACATTCTCTTTTCAATGGAGCATATCCAGAACATATTCTGAGCACGCTTTAGTCACTTAACTTTGAACGGAACACATTCTGAGCAAATTTTAGTACACTTTCTTTCTAACGGAGCACATTCAGAACATATCTGAATATATTTTAGTACACTTTCTTTCTAACGGAGAACATTCGGAACATATCTGAATATATTTAGTACACTTTCCATATAACGGAGCACATTCGGAATACATTTTAGTGCGCATTCAGGCAACTGGAACATTTTTCTTGAATTTAAATCTTTCTAAACCGGTTATCGGTGTGTACTGGGAATTTGCAGTGTACTTCTAACTATTAAAGTCTGTTTGGAAAAACATGCAAGAGCAGGAAACATATCGGACTTTTATGACTTATGTTTTTTCTAAAGTTGTATTTTATAATCTTCTTGGATTTACCAGGAGGCGAAATCTATTTTTTAGATGGTCATCAAAAGCTTAAAGCTCTGAATTTTTGCAGACACTTAATCCTTGAAGAGAGTGTAAACTATGCAAGTGCCATTTAGATGATGTAGAATTTATTCTGCCCTTCACTTTTTGAGTTACCACGGGAAGAGGAATTTAGTTAAGCTTTTTATGTTTTCATAGCAGCTTGTTTTATTATATATCGCGAGTTCTTCTTTTTGCACGAGATTTGTTTTGGGAAATTAAAAAAAAAAAAAGAAAGAATTGTAGCGATAAATACAAATGGGGTTCTTGTATAAAGTGTATGTTTTCCGTTAAAAAAATTGCACGACAGATATAGGTTTGTCTGTGTAAATTGTATTGTCATTTCTATTAACCAAAATTCTATCCCATAAATATAGTAGCTTTATATTTAGGAGAAGCTCAGAGTGTTGGCTTAAATGTGTAATTTGACGATATTTCATTGAATTGAAAAAAAAAAACTATAAGGGATGATGAAAGAAAAAATGGCTGTAAAATTAAAGAATTGGGGGAAAAAAGACATAAAATCGTAACTATGCAATGATGAATTTCTTCAATCATATTCATAAGATAACATTCTTACTATTTATTAAATATCTGCAAAGGATTACTGCCATTTTACCGCCTTTATTAACAAAAAAACGATTTAGCTGATACATTGCACCTGCAGCAATTAACTTCAAAAGCACCCCAAAGTTGTAAAAATATTAATCAGTCTTTAGTGATTGGAACTTTTTTTTTTCCTCTGTTTCATTTAAACGAAAAAAACAATTTCAGCATCCGGCTGTGGCCACTCCTCGCGAGGTGTGGCCCGGACACTTTGAGGAGTGGTGTCATTTTTTGCTAATTAAGTTGCCAAACAGAATGAGTTTCCCGTTGCTCTTTTTTCGCCTGGGGGCAGCGGATGAGCTTAAGCTCTGCAAAAACATTCCGTCACACTAATGAACTGATCACTTAAAATGTGTGGGACGCTTGCAATCGCAGAATGCTTTTGTTGTGTTTTAATGGAACCAGCGGGACGCAGAGAGCCTAAGTTCATTAGAATACATGAATCTAATTTCGATTATGAAGAGAGCGACTTGTAGAACATGGATGGTTCGAATTATAAATCGTGGTTTTATTATTCATAAACTGTGTGTTATTCTGCTATTGAATCTACCACCTCACGTTTGATTAGGTATTTGTCTTTAGTGGACGTTGTCCTTTTAAAGCAGGCTCTAATGGATGGCTGAAAATATGCATACATGAAACCTTCTATATGTGCAGGGTGATTGTAATTAAAAGAATCCTGTTTGGGTCTGCGAAACGCTCGTTCTTATCTTAGTCATTAAAACGTGGGGAAAGTGAGTGTGGATCTAAATGAGATGGTAAACTATTTTCACAGTATGCAGTGCCACCTATCTGGCAATACGTATTTAGGGTACATTTGGTGAAGAGTGCGAAATTTTCAACGTTATTTTATTAAAAAACTACCCTATTACCCGGCGTCAGCCGGTTGCTTTTTATACAACATAGCTAATTATAATTGTTTTTAACTTTTTTCATGCTAAAATGAAATAGGTGAGCCTTAAATTGATAATTCATTGTGAATTGTAATCTTTGTTGGAAAATACTCATCTTTAAATGTGTTAAATTTTATCAATTTGTATTCTTAAAATGCTTATCTCTATTACTCCACATATTCAAAATTGAAAGACAATGGCCATTTTGAGACAAAAAAATTGAATTTCGAACTTTATGGATTTTTTTCAAAATTCGCCCTAGTGCATCAAGGAACTTTTGTGCCAAGTTTGATGAAAATCTGACGAAAGCTGTGGATTTGTATAAGGAACAAACATACAATGAAACAAACATATACATATATATGTATGGAGAGAAAGAGAATATACAAACGTCCATTTTTATATATATTGAAATAGCGCACTGGTTTTATTTTTAAAAATCTATTTCATCCACAAAACATGGACTTTCGTGAGTAGTAAAAAACAGATTTGACTTTTTTAAAAATCAATTTTTTGCCACCAAAAATTAAAGATTACAAAGCCCTTCCATTTCGGCATCTTACCCATGTCTTGCAGTGAGATGCTCACAGGCAAATTGCGCTTGAGGTAATACGACTGTGCACGATGCATGGAGTCAAGTTGTATAAAATGCATTTTATCGAATCATATTTTTCCTACGTTTCGGTGTAGTTTTCTAAGTCTAGGTTTCGAGTAGGATCATTTCCTTATGTAGGACGTGTCAAGGAACAACAGCATATTCCCTTTAAAAAAATACAGATTCTTCCTAAAGGCATTAGACAAAATTTCGGGTTCTCATTAGAACGGTGAAAATGACAAAACACTATAAAAACACCCCTTAAACCTGCAGTAAATCGACAACAATTTATGTTTTCTCTCAATGTACATGCCCCTTTATTCTTATTGACTGGCAAGCTGTTTTAGTTTGTGCTTGTTATTTTTACTGACTAGCCCGATCGGTTAGGCGTCGGACTCGTGAACGGAAGATCCCGGGCTCGATCCCAGCCGATCAAAAATCCACCGTCTCTATTAATGGTGGCTGGGGGACGTTAAAAATGTCGTGGTCACAAAGTCCTCCAAGTGAAACAATACCTCTGGGGATGCCGAACCCAGGGTTTGCTCAGCCCTTGGTTCTGGTTCAAAAAAAAAGAACAGAGCGCTATTCAGGGCCCTATCCCGGTTAAACCACGAGTTGTGGTAGGTACGGGGGACCCTGGAGTGTGTGATGTGATATTTTTACTGACTAGCAAGCTGTTTTAGTTTGTGCTTGTGGGTGAAACACATGATACGACATCTTCCCTAGTACGGCGTCTTCTCCCAAATTACCCTACTACAAAAATAGCAAGCAAATTTTCAATGGATATTTTTTCAGCAGAAAGATATAAGCATTCAACAAAAGAAAATATTTTACAAATTTTAAATATAACACAAAGGTAGGCAGTGTAACTAATTAAAGCAAATTTGGGGACTCATTCAGATTTGGTTTATGTATTTGTCTGTAAAATTTTGTCGTGTGATGCGGTCCCCCCCCCCCCCAGGAAAATGATACGGCATCCTTTCCTGTACTGCGTATTCGCTCTATCTACCCTCTCTACAATTTCAACTATAAAGTTGTTTCAAGTAAAAAAAAGAAAAAAAAAAGATGCTCTGAAACCAAGTTAGGGGTGATCGAGGATACTTGACCTCTCAGGAGACTTGTTCCTCACTCGAATATCGACAGTTATAACGCCTAATTTCAATAGTGGCAACATTACTGAGCTGCCATGGTAGGTTTACACCCCTAAATATCGATTTGTGCATGCTTTTGAGGAGGTTATATGGCATTTTAAGTTTTCAGAAGAAAGAATATATTTTTTGTTTGTTTATTGAAAACGTTGCTAGCTTTTTTGACGAGGCTAAGCAGTTTTTATGATATGTTAGAACATCCAAAAAGACGGCAAAGTGTGAGAAGTACCTGCCAATTTGAAGCCTTTTTTTTTTTTTTTTTTGCTGTAACGCCTTTTCCCCAGGATCCAGTCTCTTTTGCATGAAGGAGATTCGGTCCTATTTCCGGATTTTAGTTTTTCTTAAAAATATTTCTTTATTTCAAATGAATTTAAAAATGACAGAGCATTTTGATGGAATGATTCTTCTAAATATGTTTTAACGACTACATACAATTTGCTTTTGAACATTTTAATGAGCCGTAAAGATTTAATCTAGAACCTATAAAATTTCGTAAATGCCTTTTGACCCTAACTTGCGCAATTTGAAACTGATGAATCTGTATTTTCCAGTTTTTAAATTACTCATTTTCCTGCAGAATAAATTTTCCCAAAAATTCTGCCAGAAGGGAAATGTCTCCTGGAATTCTTATCTCGTCCCAAAATGCTTTATCACTCTTTCTAATTTTTAATTACAAAAAGCTTTTCTCTCTCTTTCCTCTTTACCTTATGCTTCTTCTTCTGCCCTCAGGGACGTAGCAGTAAATTCGGCTGCTCCCATTTTTATTCCTCACTAAAACCTATTCCGAGTGTTATTTGTCTCTGTCATTGTCAGCGTTGAATGTGTTCAGCTCTTGCCTTTGAGGTAGCCGTTTTCCAAGAGGCTTTTGAGCAACATAAGCAGCTATTATTGTGGTAGCTCCGCTGTTGTCTTTTCCGGTACTTTGTTGCTCATTTGCATTTTCATCTTCTGTTCGATGGATTTATGGAATGCGTTACGAAATTGTTTTGAAAAAAAAAAAAAGAGTTGAATGGCAAATGCAATTTTAATTACATTTTTTGTGGTTTGATATCGAAAATTATTTGTAACTTCATTTTTCAGAGACATGTTCTCCGTTGTTGCACTTGGCTAAATTAGAAAGTGTAATATTGAATAGGGGAAGTACCGGTAGATGGAAAATATTTCAACATTTTAAGATCCTTCCCTAGATTAACTGCGGAGTTGGAGTCGGAGTCGTCCGAAGTTGGTTATTTTCCTTCCGAGTCCGCCACTCAGCCATACTGCAAAAAATCACCTGTTGGTTTTACAGTGTAATACTGACAGCCGAGGTTCCAGTTTGAAACTGTGAAAAGCACAACAATAAACTGCAAAACTAGCAATTTTACAGTTTATTACCATCAGATTATTTGTATTATACTGTAAAAACAACAATGTAATACTGGCATCAGAGATTCCAGTTTGAAACTGTGAAAAGCACAACAATAAACTGCAAAACTAGCAATTTTACAGTTTGTTACTCTAAAATTAGCTGTATTGTACTGTAAATACAACATTTATTTTTTTACAGTGCAGAGCTGCGGAGTAGAATTTAGTTTGGAGAAAATTAATCAGTGTCGAAGCTCTAAAATTCGAGGGGTTAGAATCGGAGTCTGCAATTTTCCCTCCAACTCCTCAACTCTTTTTCCTTCCTTCTGTTTTCTTCCTTTCTCTCTTTGTCAATTATAATGGGCATAAACATAATATTGTACAAAATGTGTTCATAATTTACATATATACATGTAAATAATACATACTCATACATACTTTTAAAGCCACCATTCAATTTTACAACAAGATGAGAATTTAATTACATGAATAAAATCCTCTCCGCCGAAAAAAAAACCCGAGTCGATCAATCAATCAATCCCTCAAAAAGCAAACGAAACGAAGGTCAATTAACGCTGTCGTGCGACGCGTGAGAATCGATGACACGTGATGGTTAGTGAATATCACGCCATCTGGGAATCAACTCTGGCATACAGAATGTTCTAAATTATATGAATATATATTTCACATAACGACTAGTTTCGGGAACACACAGGGTGGAAGGAATGACGAATTTCTTTTTAGCGTTTTCGCGCAGACGACGTTTTCTTTTTTTTTTTTTCTTCGATGCCCAGACCTTGTTCAACAATTTCCCGTCTGTCCCCGGCACATGATCTGTCAAGTTAGATTAATTGGCAGGTTTTTGGATATCTGCAGTATTTCCCGACATACCTGTATTTAGGGAAGTATTTATTTCTGTTGCAAGTGAAATTCTAATTGCGTAGCGTAAAAGGGTTGTATTTAAAGCAACAGTGCAAGGGGGTTAGTCACAAAATACAGCGTAAGAGATTTTTTTGATATACCATGTACAACATTTATGTACAGAAAATAACAACGTTACAATGCACAAATGAGCAGGGATACTGCAGACACGTGTTTCGGCGTTACAAGGAACGCCTTTATCAATGCAAAAAAGTTGTGAGCTTATGGATGCGTTCCTTGTAACGCCGAAACACGTGTCTGCAGTATCCCTGCTCATTTGTGCATTGTAACGTTGTTATTTTCTGTACATCTTTAGCACAAAGGTATTTGTAAACTTCATGTACAACATTATTTGTAAAAAAAGTACAAGACAGAATAATATACAAATACAAATGCGACGACCAGCAGCAGGCTCTGAATCCAACTGGGCTGGTCCTAGTCAAATTAAAGGCCCCAATGAAGATCAATGGCCCTCTTAAAGCTATCTACTCCATTGCTCCTTACCGCCTCTTCCGGTAAACTGTTCCAAGTTCCCACTAACCCGTCTGAAGTAGTAATTTTTTCGAATTTCCAGATTAGCCTGTGATTTGAACAGCTTAAAACAATGACCCCTTATCCTGCTTTCTGTGCAAAAATCTAACTCTGCAACATCATTCATTTTAATAAATTTAAATATCTGAATCATGTCCCCTGTGGTTCTCCTTTGCTCAAGACTTTACCTATTAAGCATTCTAAGTCTGGAATCATAGTCTAAATTAGAAAATCTGTATACTAACCATGTAGCCCTTCTTTGTACCCTTTCCAGTAAATTGATATCTTTCTTAAGATAAGGAGACCAAAATTGAATCACATCTTAAATTTTCTGAAAATACTCAAAACTTTATTTGTAGTGAGACAAAATAAATACGAAAAATTTTTGCATTTTCAAATTCTAATGGAGTTAGTTATAGGGAAGATATGGCACACTTCGTACATTTTAACTTTTCTTAATGTTGTTACTAATATTACTTACTAAAATAAATTGTATTTTTGCTATACTGCCGTGCTAAGCACAGAAGTCGTATCTGCACTTTTTTACAAAATTGAGTAATAGCCACCAGGTGGCTCTTTGTGACGTATTATGCCTAGATACCAAATTATAGGGTCATTTGAGGACGGGAAATATTTTCATTAAAATTCTGAAAAAGTTTCATCTGAATCAAATACATGGTGGCGCAAAACTTTAAAGAGTTTTATCTCAGTTTGAGCTCTACCACTTTTACGCAGTATATACGAGTATGTGATATAAATGTCTATGCGCTACTATTTTTCTATCCAATAATGATTCGAAAATATTTTTTAACAATGTTTTTAATGCTTTGGGGGGGGGGGGCGAGCAATGTATCAACTTGACCTAACGTAGATCAAGTAGATACAAATGAATGAAACTGCAATGAAGTGTTAATAAGCAACAAAAAGGAATCATTAAGAATGGTTTTTTAAGAAGATTTTCACAAAGTGTTTGAAGTATTAATCCGAATTCGATGATAACCGTAAATCTGATTTACTGCTAGAAGAAGCATAAGTATGAATATCCTCTCCGAACTACGCTCTTTCCCTTATTTCAAGACTTCCCTTGAGTTTTTTTTTTATTCCTTTTTTCTTTTTTTTCGGTTATTTTTGGAAAATGAAAAAGAGTATTTTAAAATTTGTGAGTTACATTATTAAGTAAATCAACGTGACTTAAGTGCGAGGAATCCTTTTGACCGAAACAAAACATTACATTGGCTCAAATAAGCCCACAGGGGGGATTATGGCGCAAGCAGCGCCATCAAAAAAAGAGGGGGGGGATTTTTTAAAACTAATTTATTCATTTATTTAAATTATTTATTAATTTATTTTTTTAATTTAATTTTTTTCTTTTATTTTTTATTATTTATTTATTTTGTGTGCTTGGAATGTCTGAAAGAGAAAAAAAAAATTCTATTCTGCGCATAATTAGTATTTTTTATAAATTAATAAAAAATATAAAAAACAATAGTTGAATAGGTGTCCGGAAGAAGGGCCTATGTCATGATTTTCTGAATTTTGTTTTTTCATGGAATAAAAGCCTTTGTTAAGTCTAGTAACCGCCTTTGTTAAGTCTAGTAACCGTTGGCTTGCTTAGTAGTACCCAAAGAATCCGATAGATGCCAGGGAAATCACAAATTAATTTCCTAAAATAATTGACACCTTTGTTTTTTCGCTCTCCTTCACAATTTAGAAATCATGACATAGGCCCTTCTTCCGGACACCTATTCAGTTATAATTTTAAAAAATGTTTAAAAAATAAATAAAATGAAAAAAATTTGCTGTTGAATTCGCAGCCTTGATCTTGGGGGGGGGGGGGGCGGCGGATGGGCATCTCTGGCTCAAGTACAGTGAAAGCATAACCGCGAACCTATACTGCACTTTCCAATGCTTTCAGTTTTTGTTCGCTTGTTACTTACTTGTTTAATGTTACCGAGAACTTCCTCACCTATTTTGAGAAAACCAGAAGAGACCTGACGCATGCGCACATTCTAGGAAGGTCGCTCGATGAAATATTAAACAGTAGTCCTACCGCAATTCTTGATTGCGAAAAATTCAATTCAAATTCAAGACTCCAAAATTCAAATGAATACCAGTAGCTGGATTTTTTTTTTTAACATCTAACTACATTTCCTTTGTTTCGATTGTTTTTAAATGTCACAATCTCAACCCCAACTCGTCCATTGGATCTAAAACGAGGAAGGCGTCACCTCCTATACACACCCCGCATCCGCTAATGGAAGCGTCTGCTAATTAGTGCGCTAATGGGAACCTCGCATGCCGAAAGGCGGGGTCGGAACTTTACTTCCAAACGCTAATATATCCCTTTAATTAGAGACCACTTTCCTTCCGTACCGATTAAATAGCCCTCGGTTTTCCTTTCTGGGAAAGGCAGAGGCCCATGACCCAAAACTGCGACAGCCACTAATTAAAGAAAAAGTTTTGCCCAATCAAAAGGGCACACGTGGGAAATGCATGTGGTTTGGTATGGATGGTTTGATCTTCGAATCGTGAGAACTGTTTGAAATCGTTAAAGTTTGATTGCTCTTCTTGTGATATAACTCATCTTCAAAATGCTGAGTGATAATGAAGAAGAATTATTTTGAGATATTCAGAAATTGATACTGTGCTTTATACTGCAAAAAATGAATGTTGTTTTTACAGTATAATACAGCTAACTTTATAGTTATAAACGGTAAAAATTGCTAATTTTACAGTAATAAACAGTAAAATTGTTACTTTTACAGCACTAAACTGTAAAATTGCCAATTTTACAGTAATAAACTGTAAAATTGCTAATTTTGCAGTAATAAACAGTGAAATTTTTATTTTTACAGTACTAAATTGTAAAATTGCTGATTTTACTGTAATAAACTGTAAAATTGCTAATTTAACAGTAATATCAAATTAGCAATTTTACAGTTTTGTTAAAAATTGTTAAAAACTGCTAATTTTACAGTAATAAACAGTAAAATTGTTACTTTTACCGTACTAAACTGTAAAATTGCTAATTTTACAGTAATAAACTGCAAAATTGCTAATTTAACAGTATATTAAATTAGCAATTATAGTTTTATTAAAAATTATTAAAAATTGCTAATTTTACAGTAATATACTGTAAAATTGCTAATTTTACAGTAATATACTGTAAAATTGCTAATTTAACAGTATATTACTGTGCATTTTACAGTTTCAAACTGAAACCTCCGCTGCAAGTGTTATACTGTTGTTTTTACAGTATAATACAACTAAACTTTAAGGCAATAAACTGTAAAATCGCTAATTTTACAGTAAGAAACTGTAAAGTTGCTAGTTTACAGTTTATTACTATGCATTTTACAGTTTTAAATTGGAATCTCGGCTGCCAGTATTATACTGTAAAAACAACTGTTCATTTTTTGCAGTGTATATTGAAATAAATAATGGTTGTTTAAAATATTAATTTACAGTAAGATATTTTTGTTGTTGTTGTTGTTGTACGCTAGCCTTCTTTCCCATTTGACAACTTTTATATTTAACTTTTACAAATTGAATTTTGATTTAAAAACAGTTTAAATCAAACAGTTTTTCCATTTTAAAAGATATTGTTTTAAATTAATTAAAGAAAAAGTTTTTTCCCAAACAAAGGGGCACACGTGGGGAATGCCTGTGGTTGGTATGGATGGTTTGATCTTCGAATCATGAGAACTGTTTGAAATCGTTAAAATTTGATTGCTCTTCTTGTGATATAATTCATCTTCAAACTGCTGAATGATACTAATAACGATCGCTTATGACAGAACCAGCTATCTAGTCTTTTTTTTGCATTTAAAACTAGTATTAGTTGCTAAAAATTTTAATTTGCCGGTAGATAAAACAGTTAATTTTATTGTTCGCTAGCCATCTTCCCCATTTAAGAGTCGTTTTTTGATTTAAATTAATGCTGATATAGTCGATCATTCGATTAAAAAAATAAAACGTTTTATCTCATTAAAGCACTATAAGGGGGAATTTTCTAACGCATGTAGTTAATATGGATAGTTGGCATTGGAATTATAGAAATTGTTTGAACTCATTAAACTTTGATTTCTCTTCTGGTTAGTTCATCTTCAAACTGCTGAGCAATAAAGGTAGATTTGGAGGAATTCAGATTTCGATATATTGAAAATTATGCCAGCAAAATCAATAACATTTTTCTTAAATGGTCATTTTCAGTTAAATGTAGAATGTCTTTCCATGGTCCACTATGTGTTCTCGATATTTATTGGCTATTTTCTATTTTAACTAGTATTTAATGCTTAAAATAAATTTGTTTAATTTTGTGTGAAGAAACAATGTACAGATTGGTTGGCGCAAAAAGTAAAGCAATAAAAATAATTGATGAAACTAAAAGAAAGGACTTTATAAATAGATTTTGAGACAAAGAAAGAAATACTACAACAGAATTTAGCACAGAACATAACTATATTCATCAAATACAATGACTACTGCATAATTTAGTTACAAAAATGTTATATTAATATGTCAATTCAAGAAAAATTGGTACCCCGCTACGACAAATGTCATAATAGGAGCGGCAACTACGTCGATAAGTAGTTGGAAGGTGTATGTACATATTACAAATAAAAGAGTTTCCATTGTCTTTGGGGTCTTCATTTCACGATCGATCGTACCTTGGAAAAAGAAACAACCCTCGTATACAAAATATAAGAATTGAAGCTAATGTGCCATGTGATTGAATAAAAACTCACCGTGTTAAAGTGCAAATTTTGTTTAAAAATCGAAAAATTACATGCGCTTTATTTCTACCGATGCCTTTATTAAAAATGATTATTTTAAATGTTTGTGGTGGAAACTATTCACATGAGCTGAGATTGAAACATAGTTGGATTTCAGTGTGTTTTTCTTATTCAGTTTTCTTCTAAAAAAGAGCACAAAAATAGATTTTTTCAAATTATGCAAAAAAAAAAAAGAAGAAAAAACAAATAAATAAATAAAATAAGATAAAATAAGTAAAATAAATGAGTAGAGCGAAAAAAAAAAAACACTTAAGGAATATAAATTTCTATAAATAAATAATAGCAAAAATGTTGACGCTTCGGTACTAAGAATTGAATAAATGTCTTTGTGCTTAAAAAGTAAAAACATATAAAACGTGGTAAAAAAGCCACAAATTTGCAAGGAAAATATTTTTATTACCCCAGGGCAATTCCACGTGACTCACGTTACAATTTGACATGATTTTACAAAAGTAAATGTTATATATATTAAAGAAATACCATGCATGATTTAAATAAAGCTGTTGACAGTCATCTGGTATGCAGTGAGAACCCGTGGCTGTCAGCATTTTAAATTTCAACAGCAATAGATGGTGTTTCAACCTTAATTTAACATCGTGACTCACGTTACAAAAAAAAGGAACTCAAGTTTTTTGGATAATTAAAAACCTAAGATTCCTGCTCTTTCAGAATAATAAAATTTAAAAACTGCTTTTCACGGCACAAAATATGTTTCTAAGTTATGATATATACGAAAAAAATGTTCATTCTGCAGTCGCTAATTAAGTTAATCAATATTTTGAGTGTGACTCACGTTACATAGTTTCGTGACTCACGTTACATCTCCGTTTTAGTCCTTTACTTTACATCTTATTTTGAAAATTTTGTGTAGAGATTTCACTTAAATTCAATTAAAATTAATGCTTAATGGGTTGTTTTCTTTAGTTGATCAGTTTTAAATGCAATAAAACCTCTCCGAGCGGTCATTTTTACAAAGCGGCCACCCCTCTTAACGGCCAATTTTTTTCAGCACGAATTTTTTTCTCCCATAGACCGAGGGTTAAAATTCTCCTTAGCAGCTGCCATCTAACCCCTCTGAACGGTCACAGAGTGGATTCATCAATTCAATTTTCCAAAACATATGTTTGTCTTTTTTTATATTACTTCTCGTATTTTCTCTGATTCTGCATTGTACTGATTTCAAATTCTCAATTCATACATCTGAAAACTTTTACAGGATACTACACACCATTACATTTCATCTGATACCAATCATAGCATTTAATGTTGCATAATGGCTGTAAAATTAGTTGACTGCTGTCAGAAGTAGGCTCTTCAAAGTACTTATTTTTCTCATCCACTACTGATAAATAATTAAATTTTAAGCATCTCAAATAAGAGCAAGCGAGATGTTGACCGTGCTTTTTAAAGTGTTTCTTATGTTCCAATTACATATGTTTTTTTATATTTTTTTCTCTCGCTCAAGCTAATTTTTTAAATCATTTTCGTTTAGATTTTCTTGGGGTAAATAATTTTTTCAGCATGAGCTCGGTGGAAATTGAAATCTTCTTTTCAAATGTATATTACATTTACGGATAAGTATTGAGTAACCCACATATGACTACAGTTTAACTGTGAGGTAAATTAACGGAATTTCTCCTTGTTTTGGCGATTCTTCCTTAGTGTAGTGTATATTTGTATACTTGTTGAAGCGATAATTAAGAAGTTTGAATTTAGCCAAAATTTCCTTTGAAAGTTTCATATGTTTATTTTTCAACTTATATTGAATTGCTAGAGACACTATCTTAGATTTTCGACTTTTCTCGTTAGACATTCTTTCATCCAGAGACAATGTTTCTGTTTACATGCAATGTACTTCCCTTCTTGCTTCAATTTTTCTCGGCACCTTTTCTGTCATTCTGCGGTTACTCGTTAAGTATTTTAAAAATTTCTTTTACTGGAATGAAAAACCTTTCTTAGATACGGAAGAAAAATATATGCATGCATAAACACATGCTACACATTGGAAAGCTGAGGGCCAAAACAGGGACCCAGTGCACTAATTGAAAGATTATAAAACACTAAAAGGATTAAAATTACGCTATTTATATTTAATTTCATCAGTAATTTTAATTATATATAGGTGTGTACAAGTGCTAACCCTCCCTTTAGACCCTAAAATAGCGTTAGGGCACATTAAATACGTTTTAGAAGTTAATATTAGCTTGTATTGGCTGTAACTCACTTTTCGCGTGACTCACGTTACAAAATAAACATCCTTATTTTTTGAATAAAAAAGCAAAAAACTCTAAATTGGCCTATAATTTCTTTTTTGTAATATACATGAGTAGGAGAAACAGGAAAAAAAATTTCATTTATAAGCTATAAAATTTGGAAATATTAAAAAAATTAAGTTTTCGTGACTCACGTTACACAAAATATAATGGTTTGAAAACTACTTAAAAAAATTATTTTAAGAATAAATTTCAAAATGTACTATTAATAATTGTTTTTTTATCGAATAAATCTGCCAGGAAAAAGTGGAATTAAATTGTGGAAACAGGCTAAACCAATAAAATATGCTCGATTAAAATTGTGTCTAGAAGGGAGAGACTTTTGCAAGATTGTGAGCTCATAGAACAAGTTCTCTTACAAAAAGAAAATGATTCACCTGAAGTTACCTTATTGTAATTTGGAAACTTCAATCAATATAGAGAATGTACAAAAAAAAATTAAGACAATTTTTCAACATTTTTTTTTAACACCGAGTTCCCATTTTCTCTGGAATTGCCCCCCACAGTACTGATATACTTTTAAACACACATTTAGTTTTGATTGAAAGAAATTATGAGAACATGCACATTTCTTCCAGACCTTGTTTTTTTTTAAAGCATTCATATTTGGAAAAATAATACTTGTTTAATTACGGATTCATCTTCTATTTTTTCAGTTTTGTACTTGTTTCACTGATCCTTCGTATTTTTTATTTTGTGACTTTCAATAATGTTTCCTCGGTTTTTATACTTATTGCACGTTTTTTTTCCTTCTAATAACGACTTAATTCTTTTAAATTTTATTCCAAAAATTTGTTCTTCTATTATTATCGCATAATTAAGTTTCCTCGCATTAAGACAAGTGCTTCTATAGACAAAAGAAAAGTATTAAAATGCATAAATTTTCTTTTAACTGATCGAAGTGTTACTGAAACATTAAACTCTTTATCGTTTAGACTGATTAGTTTTTGCATAACTTCTTCCCAAATAATTTGGTTTATCTTTATATACACTTATTAACAGCACCATTTTCTAATATTTTTGAATGGTTCCTAATTTTAAATACGCTGCCGACTTAAAACCTAGCTATGTTGTGGATTTCAGCGATATTAATCCTCGAACGCAAACAATTTTGTTTAAAATATATCCCGAAAGTTAATTAAACCTCTAAAGAAGAGCATTTTAGAAGCTAAAGAAAATTGGATTTTTTAAGAAACTGCCCTCGATATCGCTGTTTGCGTAGGCTATCTTTAGCGGAAAATTTGCTTGAAAAATGTCCCTCCCAGAGCACTTCAAACACAACTGCCTAAGTTAACGATAAGATTAAACGATTACCTCAAAGAAAATTATTCATTACCGCGTTTTGTTTGAACTACCTTTAGAAAATTCTCAAACAAAAAACATATTTCATAAAAAAAGTCCGCAAAAAAAAAAAAAAAAAAAAAAAAACTTCTATTGTTTAGGTCTATATTTGTTAAATCTTTTGAAAAAGTTTATCCCTCTCCTTCCCCCTTATACGCAAAGTTTTAACAATGCCCTGGATTAGACGTTGAAGGAAGAAAAAAAAATACCCATGGGGAAATCGTTTTCTTTTTTTGCACTCCTGTCCCCGATAGCGAGTAAGTTATTAATTAATAAAGTCTTTTAAGCGGCTGCCGTTGTTTCCCGAGCACGAAGCTGATTTTTTCTCTTTTGTCTTCAGTTTTTCTATAGAAATATTTTATCAAAAAAATGGGCCCTTTCCGAGAGAGTTAATGTTTTACTTTCTAATTAAAGGAGCTCTTATATATTTTGTGCCACGGAATTGATTCGTTTTCGTGATTTTTGAAGAAATCTTCCGTTTTTGCGAGATTTTTCAAGTTTCAGCAATTACTCATGGGCTGCTAAATTAAATACAGAAAGTGTCTTTCTTAAGTAAATTTGTAGAGCGTTTAAGAAATGTATGTGAAAAAGTTAAGCCTTCTTTCTAATTAGTTCAAGATGAATTTGATGCCAAAAATGAAGACTTCAGATGGTTTTAATTAAAAAAAGAAAAGTTTTCATTATTTATTAGTTTATTTTGGGCATTTCATATCAAAGTCGGCGCAATTTTTAAGTTTCGTATTTCGAACCCATTCGTCATGTTGTTTAAAAAAAAAAAAAAAAACTAATACAGATATAGCCCTTGATCTTTCGCCTAAGACGACATATTTAAGATTAGACACTAAGAATGAATAAGAACAATTAGAAAGACAGACGGGGAGACTGTTTGATTAAAACAAGAAAAAAAAAACTTTTTGTACTCATTTGATATTTTTGAAAGTTGCCATTTCGTAGTGGTATAAGACAATTCATTTAAAACTTCATTAAGGAAACAGGCGATATCCTACATCTCCCTCTTTCAAAGCAGATAAATATTCTTAAATAGTTTTTTAATAGTCAAACGAAACTTCTGTCTCTAACATTCGCACCACTACTATGTCATATTGATCATATGGAGGGAGTATACAAATACTTGAAATGGGTTTGGCTGCCAATTTCTTTTGAACTTTCTACAATAAGTAATCTTTCAAGCCAATTTTGACATAAAAATTATATCTTGTGGATGGCCCAACAGAAGTCGAAGCTTTACAAGGATGATTTGAAACCAAACGTAGAATTAGTAGCATTTGCTGCTATGATGAAAGTTGAAGGGGCAATTGGATAAAGGTGATATGTGACATTTGAATTTCGCCGATTTACACAAATTTAAATTAGTGTGTGTTCAATTGTGTTAACTCAAAAACACAATTGAAGGGGCAAGTGAATAAAGGTGATATGTGACATTTGAATTTCGCCGATTTACACAAATTCAAATTAGTGTGTGTTCAATTGTGTTAACTCAAAAACACAATTGAAGGGGCAAGTGAATAAAGGTGATATGTGACATTTGAATTTCGCCGATTTACACAAATTCAAATTAGTGTGTGTTCAATTGTGTTAACTCAAAAACACAATTGAAGGGGCAAGTGAATAAAGGTGATATGTGACATTTGAATTTCGCCGATTTACACAAATTCAAATTAGTGTGTGTTCAATTGTGTTAACTCAAAAACACAATTGAAGGGGCAAGTGAATAAAGGTGATATGTGACATTTGAATTTCGCCGATTTACACAAATTCAAATTAGTGTGTGTTCAATTGTGTTAACTCAAAAACACAATTGAAGGGGCAAGTGAATAAAGGTGATATGTGACATTTGAATTTCGCCGATTTACACAAATTCAAATTAGTGTGTGTTCAATTGTGTTAACTCAAAAACACAATTGAAGGGGCAAGTGAATAAAGGTGATATGTGACATTTGAATTTCGCCGATTTACACAAATTCAAATTAGTGTGTGTTCAATTGTGTTAACTCAAAAACACAATTGAAGGGGCAAGTGAATAAAGGTGATATGTGACATTTGAATTTCGCCGATTTACACAAATTCAAATTAGTGTGTGTTCAATTGTGTTAACTCAAAAACACAATTGAAGGGGCAAGTGAATAAAGGTGATATGTGACATTTGAATTTCGCCGATTTACACAAATTCAAATTAGTGTGTGTTCAATTGTGTTAACTCAAAAACACAATTGAAGGGGCAAGTGAATAAAGGTGATATGTGAGATTTGAATTTCGCCGATTTACACAAATTCAAATTAGTGTGTGTTCAATTGTGTTAACTCAAAAACACAATTGAAGGGGCAAGTGAATAAAGGTGATATGTGACATTTGAATTTCGCCGATTTACACAAATTCAAATGAGTGTGTGTTCAATTGTGTTAACTCAAAAACACAATTGAAGGGGCAACTGAATAAAGGTGATATGTGACAATTTTTTAATCTTCTAGAAAAAGCTTTCAAAAAAAAAAAAAAATCACCTTTTCATCTTCATCCATGGTAAAAAGTATGTTTTTCCAAAATTGTCATTTATCACCTTTATCCACTTGCCCCTTCAATTATCATCTAGTCGTGGATTGATTATAGGGAAGTCCCAGAGCTACATGTTTAAAAGAGATGAGATATCCCTACATGTTTAAAAGAGCGAGAAGTCTTTCATGCCAAAAGACTGAAAGCATATATCTACTGAGTCCAAAGCTCCGAGTAAAAAGATGAAAATAGATCCTTAATATGCTCAAAACTATTTAGTTCATTATTGTAAATCAGGAAAAAAATTAAATGACCAAATCGAATGCTAAACTCGTTCAAAAATAAATAAATAAATAAATAAATAAATAAATAAAAAGAAGGAATATTAAAAAAAAACCTTCAGCCTTAAAAAGTTATTAAGCAAGTATGAGTATTTTAATACACTTCTACAAAATGGTATCAATTAAGCTTACTTTTGAAAGTTAAAAAAAAATCATAATAGCTTCATCTGATTTAATGAATTTTATGAAATAATTTTAGTTGCAAAACATTCCTTAACATATAAAACCTTAACAACTATAATCCTCCATCTGTAACCCAAACAGAGTTTCATTAAAACTGTTTTGGAGACCTACTCGTGAGCAGCGACATACAGTTGGAAAACAATGGTCTGAAGGAATAAAAATGAATCTTATGGGCAAACTATTTTTTCAGTAATGCTACGGCACATGATATCCTAGATAGTTTAGACCAGTGCTTTGAATGAGTTTAATATCAAGTGTGCTTCAGCAGAGAAATCCAATCGAAGCTAATCGATAACAAAACCAAAAAACCTTACCTTGATCATAAATTCATGCTTTAGTGTTTTGCCTACTTTGAATATACAAACGTTTACTAAGATTAAATCTTAGGTACTTACCATCACATATTCCCTTTATCTATATGCTCGTACATAAATGACTACTCTTTTATGTATGTATGTATGTCCGAGTTAATCCTCAAAACTACTGGACCGATTTTAACCATTTTTCAACCGTCGATAGCTACATGAACATTAATCAGGATGTGCTATAATTTATTTCTAAAAAACTTAGTTTTAAAAAGTTGTTATAAAAAACAGTAAATGTCACATAGTTTCCCCATTAAATGATTAAATTTTTAGTCCATTGTTGCAAAAATTTGTTGCCTTGCACTAACAATATTAATAGTGATTATAATGAAAATTTTGAACCAAGGCTTCCCCGGACTAAGTATGAAATTTATTGCTTTCTTAGGATTTTTATATTCATCTATGCCAATAACCGCTAACGGGGTAAATAAAAAGGGAATTGATTTTGGAAACACATAGAAAATGGAAAGTCTTTATAGTCAAAAAAAAATTCTTAATCACATCAGATGTTTTTACCAATTGATTTTTCACAAATGGAGTCACAAGGATAGAAACTGTAATAATGGGACTTATTTAACGTGCAATATTTGGAAATGGTTGACTCCAGTGCGATTGATACTGCAAATATATATTTATTTTAATATACCAAGCTTATAACAATTCCTATTTACCTAAACATTATTTGTAGCTTGCATTTGTATTTAGGGTGTGTAATGCAGTTTTTTAAATTATCCAGACCGAAAAATAGCCATTATTTACAGAAGTAGCCATTATAGATGTGCACTTTAATGTTGAAAAAAATTATGAATGAGTTTCACTGAAACACATATTACGCGGCAGAAACCCGGGCAGAGCCGGGTACCCGGCTAGTCACAAATAAATAAAAGCAATTTTTCTTTATGACACCAAATCTCTTAATAATGAATCATTTGAAATAGTTTCATTCGCTTTGACAACCCCAATGGAGAATTAAATTACGTTTGTATATCTAGTCGGTGGTTTCTCAAAAAAACATTGGAGCCGCATTTTCTTTTCTTTCTGAGAACTCCTGGCGAATTATTAATTTTGCTGGACATTTTCTCTCCACTCCTCGTCGGGATATTGCAACCCCACACCTTTCAAAAAATTTCCCTCCCCACTGGCCCCTTTTCTCCCCCTCTTTCGTTTCCCCTTTCTAACAGCTTTAGCTACCTTTTCAGCGATATTAATTAAAAGTCTTATTTTTTTTAATGGATCTTAGACACTTTTATTCAAATTTTTTAGCCGTCACTTCATTTTGCTCTTCCCCGTTTTGCCGTTCATATACCTCGCCAAAAAAAGATTTTAATTTTTTTTCTTTTCGCCAAGCTTTAGTCATGCGATCACTCCGTTGACACGCGCTTCCGTGCACAACCACAAAAAACTGTAGGGAAATATGTACACGAAAAAAGGTTTTTTTTTTTTTTTTTTTGCTCGTCTTTTTTATACACCGCACAAAATACTATTTTTCAGAACTAAAAAAAATACGTCACGTATTTTTTTGACAGCCTTCTTCTAAAGAAGGTTTACCCCTGTACTTTCTAAAAATTCTTTTAAAAAAGGTATTTTTTAATTACCTGGAATTCTCGTAAGCAATCCCTATTTTTGCGTTAATTAACCGATTATCTAATTATCCCAAGTTAACTCGGTAGCGCGTTATTTTTCGTTCTAATTAAAGTTACGAAAACGCAGTTTTAAAGTTTAGTAAATTCGTTGTAAATCTTTGTCTCATGTACTTACTGAAAAGATACGGAGAAATAGTACGCGAGTAAGAATATTTATTTCTTTGATTGTATCTTTCGATTCCTTGTAAAAAATACTTGTTGTTTTTTTGTTATTTATTTTCTTAGAAAAAACATCTCCAAAATACAAAGTAATGTAAAAATAATAGTGAAAATTCATAAAATTTTTTATTTGGGAACACTAGAACTACACTGATGTGCAGGGGAGGAATTTCAGCATTTCGTTTATGGGGGCGAGATTCTTAAATATGAAGTATCTCAGTATGGAACAAAATACATATTAGTGAAAGGAGAAACCTCTTAGAATGTATTTAATATTTAGAAAAATTGGAATCACGAAACAATTACATTTTTTATAACCAAAGCGAAAAATTATTTTGTAATTAGTTATCACACAAAATGTTTTGATTAGTAATTAGTTTTTAACTTTCAGTCAAGTTATAATCTGCAATGTTTGGAGATTAGAGTTTTTTTAATCCATTCCTAATAGTCTTTTGCTATTTCCCAAACAGCTAAAGTTGAAAATCCTTCCTTGTCCCGTTAAACTTGTATCATAACATTTTTTTCAGATTCCTTTCTTATTAGAAATAATCATCATCATTGAGAATATGTTTGAGGATGAGCTTTATCAATTTTTGTTGAAAATGAACTAGCTATTTTAGTTCCTTTTGAACGTGATCATTGATTTGTGTTATACATAAATTGAATTTTCCAATTTTAACATTCTGCGAAAAATATTTGGGGGTGCGACAGCCCCCTCTTGCTCCCCTTATTTGCCGCCCCTGTTGATGTGCTAAGCACAAAAGTGGTATCTCCAGTCGAGCTCAAACTGAGATATAACTCTTTAAAGTTTTGCGCCACCATGTATTTGATTCAGAAGAAACTTTTTCAGAGTTTTTTTAAAAAATATTTCTCGTTCTCAAATGACCATATAATTTTGTATATTGGTAAAATACGGCACAAAGAGCCACCTGGTGGCGATAACTTAATTTTGTCAAAAAGTGCAGATACGACTTTTGTGTTTGCACGGCAGTACAGCTCTCTAAAAGAGTTTGAATTAAAGAGTAGAGTCGTAAGATTTCAATTGACTATCTATAGATGTAAGTTACCTCTTGTGAAGAAAATATTTATTTCATCAAAACAGTGATCAGGGAAGAGGTGATTTAGCACTTTTTGACAGCCTCCAGCCCCCCCCCCCGCAGGTCACCAGACCTGACTCCATGAGATATTTTCCTTTGTGGATATATAATGGAAACTGTGTTTATATCCCTCTTACTAGCAAAGCTTGAAGAACCGAAGAATTGAATCCTTTTTTTTGTCATGTCTATGACTTAGCGGAACTAAATAACTTCATGGATCCTTATAACTGCTTTTGCGATTTGTTGGATGTTATCGTCATAAAGGTCTATAAGTGACGGCAATACACCAATTTCTCTCAGGTTGGCACTTATTGCTGGACACTCAAAGATATGACAAGGTGTAAGCTGTGTAATTGGGCAATTACAACAATTGAATCACTGCAGTGATTGATTGTGATTGCGTACATGCTATATAATAATAAAATATTTTGCCATTTCACTTTGCCCCGCTATTTCACTTCGCCCCACATTCCCACGTATGGCAGGGGTTTAAGTACAGGTGAGATATCGTCTGGGCCTCAAGAAGAAAGCACATAGAACATTTTTAGAAGGATTTAAATACGTAAAATACCTTTTGGGTGCCATTTTTACTCTTAAAAATATACACGTTTGAAACCAAACCATTATTTTTCAATTTATCTTGTATTCTTTAGTGTCGTTTCATGATGTTTTTAAAAATGAGGATGGTATTTATATATTATACTATTTATAAGTTTTTTGTTCGTAGTTTCTTGCCTAGACCTACCTGTTCAAAGCAGATGCAGATAATCCAGAGATATTATTTAAAGCAAAAAATAAATAAATAAATAAAAAAATCCTTATTTTCAAAGTTTTCAACCATTATTTTTTACTCAGTAAAATGGAATTGTTATTTAAAATAATAGGAATGAAATTGATAAAAATAAATTATCAATCTACAAAAATTAATTATGTATCAAAAAGTTTCATAGAAATAATAAATCTGCTAACACCCTGAATTAATTGTAGCAATTATTGTGTGTTTCAAACTATGATGACAGAATCAATTCAGGTTTAACTAGAAAAATAATCAACTTCTACGAAACTAATCATAATTTTAAACTAATTTTAGTGATATGAAAACTTTATTCTCAACTTTTCGAAACACTTTAAATGGATTGTAATGGCAATTATTTTTGAAAAGCATTTAACGAAAAACTTTTTCGAGAAAAAAAAAAAAGCGGGTATAAGCCTGAAACCCAATCCGTAAAAAATTACAGAAGAGGGCAATTTCAATTAAAGTATCTCATTTTCAGGTATACATCCACTCACTCTCTCTCTCACTCAATCACTTTTCTTTTCTTTTTTTCTCCCTAGCTTTCTTTCTCTTTTTTTCTTTTAAATTAGGGCTTTGTACCAAAGTGCAAGTGCGTATCAGTTGAACAATCAGGAATATTTAGGAAGAGTTCTTTTCACTTTTATTCTGATTTTGGGCAAATTAAGAACATCAGTTTTACTGGGAATAATTAGGTCTACCAGACTTAAAAATCGCTTGGGTATTTTTATCAGATTTGTAGCTTCATGTTTTTAATCCTCTACTTTGCTATTATGATTGAATAGATTTCTTGTCATCTGTACGTACAGTACTGGTCAAAAATATTGCATATTTGAAAAAGGTAACATTTTTAAGGGTAAGCTCCCTTGTTTTCCCAATTAAACTTGCTGGAAGTATAAATTTGGTGGAGAAATTTAAGAAAACGATTATAATGATGTTTAGTATCATTAAATAATAAACAGAAATATTAGTAAACCTTGTGAAATCTATGCCTAAAAGAGAGAAGCTGCTGTGATAAAAGCTAAAGGTGACTTAAAAGCTCATTACGGTTCATTTGCACACATTCAATATCTTTTAATCTCAACTGGATTACTTAAAGAACTTGAAACTACTTTGTTACTCAGTTTTTCCGAAGGGAAACCAAATTGAAGTCTAATTTCCCAAAAACTGATTTCTTCTTTTTTCTATTTTGAATATTTTTTGAAAGATGAGCTTAAATTATTTGTCTTCAATAGCTTAATCAGATTTTGGCTTTGAACTAATTAAAAAAATTCTCAGAAAAATATTGGTTGAATTGAAAAAAATACTGTTTATTGTTCTTATTCTTGATAAAAAGATAGATTTGTTAAACATGTAATACCTTTTTCCAGTAGAGTAAAAGTTGAAATTTAAAGCCACAATACCTTTTGGCCTTTTTGTAACTTTTAGTCATGCGATCGTTTAATTATCAAGCAATCGCTAACACAGATGTAAAAATATGGGAATATCTGTACGAAAGTTTCATTCATTTTTATTGCCCTGAAAAAAATACTGTCTGGGATTTTGTAGAATTTTCTTTCTTTTTTTCCTGTTGAAACATTATACTTCACCGGAAAACATTTATATAATTATCTTCCCATGTTTCTTACAAGACACGCTAGGGTGATTTCTTTTTTTAAACATAATTTTCATTTTTTAGCATATAATGTGGCGCCTCCGTGTCTTTGAGGTAGAGGTTTCACTTTGACTGCAAGAGGTCCTGGGTTCGATTCTCACTGGAGCACTGGGTGCTATTACCTTTCTTTGCGTAGTGTCTTTCTTTCTTTTTGTGTTGGATTATTTTGCATATCGAGAATGGATGAGGCATTTTTTTTATTTTAATCTGTGCTAATTTAACTCATTTTTGCCCAGTAGCCAAAAAACGGGATGCGTGTTAGTTACTGCATACAAAAACATGTAATGGATATATCATTTCACTAAAGCTGTTTTTCACAAGTTGACTAGTCCTTCTTCTTGAGAAAACCAGACAGAAACACTAGTTGGACATCAGAGTTTATTTATTGACAGCTATTTTCAGACAAATCAGTCAAGCAACGATCCGGCATGGGTAGCCACAGAAAGTAAGTTTTTTTTCTTGCGAACTTATTTTTCATAAAATTTAACTGTTTTAAAATGTTTTGCTTAAAATCGATCACAGATGTCTTCTGTAATGTTACTTTTCAAAAGTAAAGTCAAGTAAGGTCGTATTTTGCTCACATATCTGCAAAATATCCCATAAACAGGACGTTAAATAACTTAATAAATATGGCAACGGCGAACTATTTTAAGCCTAAAATTTATCTAAACCATTTCAAATAAAAGTTTTAAGCAGATAAAATTGAAAAAAATTAAAAAAAAAAAAAAAACTTGGGCATAAATGGGTTTAAAAAGTCCAACCCCTTTAAGCACTGACACCCTATATGTTCATAGTGATTATTGTATGGATACGACAACAATAACAACACAGCATGAGCATAGTGTCACTTAAAAGTCATGATCATGAATCAATGAAATGTGCATGGATCATAACTAAATGAAATGTGCGATTTTTAAAGATCACTCTTCTTTCTTTCAAAAAAGCACTAATTAATTGTCTATTGATTACTTTTTTTTTCTTCTGTTAATTAATCCATCAGGATTTAAGTCTTGCCGCAATTTCGTTCACACGCTGCGGGTGACAAATTTTTGCTTAAGAGATGTCGCAGCAAAATTTACTTAAAAACCTTGTTTTGCCCGAGGCTTTCGAGGTGATTAATTGTTCGAAAAAGGATTCCTGGCACCTGTCCAAAATTACTTCCTACCTCACCCCCTTCAGCATTTATTAGGGCCCCGGGAGCGATCAAGTGACGAGCGAACGTTATGAGCGGAGAGCGGTACACGTTTTTAATTAGTCCGTGATGGGTTGCAAAATATATCACAGGCATTAAAAAAATTATAATAATAAAAAAACGCTCTCCTACCCCACGAAAAAAAGTAACAAAAAGCACTTGTCAGGCAGAAACATAAAAAACTGAGGGAGAAAAAAAAAACCTTAACTGCAGGAAAAGTTTCATTTTGCCGCCTGAGCTATAATCTGGTTTTTAGCGTTTAATTTCGGGTTCACCCTATAGAATAAGCGGTACATAATCTTGGAAGCAAGTTCCTGTCATCTTCTTCGGAATTTGTTTTAGTACGTAGCTCATACCGAATATGCAGATTCACCCCCTTCCCCCCTCCCCCATTCGCCTCAAGGCATTACTTTCTTTTATTATTATTATTCGGTTTAATTTTAATGAAGTTTAGGTGATGAAGAACGCAGATTCCTAGTCGGAAATTTTCCTTCAGGAAAAAGTAACTACTTTCTAGATTGGAAATTAGAAAGTACGGCGAAAGATTTTAGATGCTAATGAAGGTTACTGTTATTATTCATTGCTTTTCCCTGGAGGATAACAACCGATAAAATTTAAGATGACCGAGATATGCTTACTTCGGATAAAGTACGCTCATTAAAAGATTTTTTTTTAAATAATGCTAATAAGTGCGCGTAACTTGAGAGATTGTGCCAATATTGTTTTTGCGCAAGAGGAAAGTGATCTCTTTTTATGCAATTACATTAGGTAGTTGCAATTTATGAACTGTAGCTTTTAAAGTTTAGAGGTTGCGAAAAGGTATCGTTAAAAAACTGTTTTGAAATTTCTTTATCTAAATAACCTTTCCCAGCTAAAATGCGTTTTTTATTTCTATACACTTGTTTGGATTAAAAAAAAACATTAAAAAAAATGCATATGCTGAGAAGAATTTTCATAGCGTTTGAGGGGATTTTAACTAATATCTCAGTAAATATAAGAGAATAATGTTAAAGTACTCTTGAGCAGTATATAAAAACTCTTAAGAGTGTAATTGATGTATTAAAAATGCCATTAATCTTTATATATCTGTGGCTTGGTTCTAAAAGGACCATTGTCAATTTTTCCACATTCTGTGTTATTTACATCAAAAGTTTCCAATTTAGTAAAACTCTACTTCTACAAAGGCCAATGTCTAATGTCAAACTAAATTTGGTTGCATTTCCATTATAATGTCAGCCAATGTCATATACATACAATGTCATAATATTTACAAAAATAGTAACAGGTTAAAAAATTTCATATGATAAAATAATGTTTCTTTACACTAACAATAAACAAATACCAAAAAATAATAATGGGAATCTTAATATAAGAAAGTTATAGCATTCTAAGAAATCTCAAATATCTTTTATCGCCTTTCTCTCGAAACTAACATTTTTGACCTTGGCCCTTTTAGAACAAAGCCCCCCCCCCCACACACATACGTATATATATATATATATATATATATATATATATAGAGAGAGAGAGAGAGAGAGAGAGAGAGAGAGAGAGAGAGAGAGAGAGAGAGAGAGAGAGAGAGAGAGAGAGAGAGAGAGAGATTGTAAATTTATCGTCTGCCGTGTTTTATATTTATTATTGAGCAATTTATTATTGTCTGCAGTGTTATATTTCTTTGTATTATTTACTTTAATTATCGTCAGAGCTATCAATTATTTTTTGTAATGGCAGCAAACGAAATTAGAGAAAACAAGTTGAAATATTTTGAAGCAATGAGAGTGTTTTCTTTCTTCTCGCTGTAGTTAGCAGCGAATACAATTTGTATTTTTAACTTAAATATGCAATTAAAATACTTTTTATGCAGAAAAGTATGATAAATTTCATACTTTTTTTTCCGGATAAGCGAAAATGTATCACTTAATTAAAAGTTAAAAAAGGAATAGAATGTAGAAACAGTACGAATATTGCTTTAATATCTTAACTTCAATTTACTACAATGTTATTAAAATGTTAATTGTTTCTATGATTATTGATTAAATGGTTCGAATGAAAAATTGCTTGAAAATCAAGCGTTGCTGATAGTTTATCAGAGTAATTCTTTGAGCGAGAGAGTGCGTGTGTGGGTGTAGGAGTGTTTTAATCGTGTTTGTGTTAAGCCTTTTTTAAAGAGAAATAATTTCCCAGTAGGATATAAAAGAAAATTCTACAATTAAATACTTATATATATTATACTGCGTAAATTTAATAGGTTTTTAAAATGAACATAAAGGATACTATAAATATTTAGTGAGAAGACAATATTTTGTATATTCAGTCACGATTAGTTTTCAGAGTACTTTTTCAAACAATGGGATTTTGCGTAATATTTTTATATATATATTTATTTGTGGGCCCATTTTTGAAGACCAAAAAGTGTTTTCAGATAGAAGGATTTTTTTAATGTTTATGTTACATTTCTGGAAGTCGTATAATATAACATTTGTATCTATGATTTTTGCTAAAAATAACTTTATAAAAGATAAGCCCTAGTGTTACGGGAGATATAAGTCCTAGTGTTACGGAAAAAAGACAAAATAACACCATTCTCAAAAGTGTTTTGTGCATTGAATCTAGAGTAGAAAGTTAATATTCAATCTTTGCTTGCTAAACTAACCTTTCCTTTGTCCTTTTTGTCTTAAAATGTGATCTAAACACAGTATAGGGTTAACTAACACACCACAGATACATCACAGTTTCTCATTACACTAATAAATCGTTACTCATACGTCTGTAGTTTCCATCTTTAACGTTTAGTTGCTGAGCAACATTTACATTCTCGTTTATCCTAAACGCATTCAATGGCACTTAAAAGTTGTGACATTCAGCATAAATCACTACAAGATAATAGGTCAAATCACCTTCGCGTATAGGTAACATTTTTGTTTCATTAAAGCCACACAGACAAATAATTTACCAGACGTCTCCAATAATTGCTGCAATTTTCACAGCCTTTTGCATGTAACAGCCTCAAACCGGCAGAAAAGCTGTAATCAAAACCCAACCTTTTAAAATAGGGAGTGATAATTGTTACTCAAATATAACGAAACGAGTCGGCAGTGCGTAAAATTTCAGGGTGGTTACCTACAGCACATGAGGGGAAGAGTTTAAATCTAGGCAATTAGGAAATAGATTTGAAGAGTTGTATTTTGGATTTCTATAGCAGGTTTTTTCGCCGCAAAACTCAATTTATTATGCAGCTGCAGTGGTAGAAAATAAGTAAATATTCATATTTGGCTCATCAACATTCCGGTAGACCTTTTGGCGTAATCTCCACCGACATGCAATGCTTTTGAGTACATCACCGAATTTCCTTTTTAATTGCAGAGGGGAGAAGGTTTTTGACAGATGGATTCGGAACTTGTTTCCTGATCGGAGAAACTGGTGAGAGTGCTTAAATTAGAGACCACAATTAGACATTTAAACCAGCTGAGGCAAGAGCCTACAATTACACGCACGAATGCCACTTTAGACTTCTATGAAGTCCTGACCATCATTACTGATTTAACTGCTACATAATATTTTTTAAAACGTTTTATTTTAAAATACTCGGCATCAATGCCCGGAGATGCCACTTTAGACTTCTATGAAGTCCTGACCATCATTACTGATTTAACTGCTACATAATATTTTTTAAAACGTTTTATTGGAAAATATTCGGCATCAATGCCCGGAGATGCCACTTTAGACTTCTATGAAGTCCTGACCATCATTACTGATTTAACTGCTACATAATATTTTTTAAAACGTTTTATTTTAAAATATTCGGCATCAATGCCCGGAGATGCCACTTTAGACTTCTATGAAGTCCTGACCATCATTACGGATTTAACTGCTACGTAATATTTTTTTAAAGGTTTTATTGGAAAATATTCGGCATCAATTCCCGTAGATAAACTTTCAGATGACATTAGAAACTTTTCGAAATGGGCAGCTATCACATTTTAAATATTGTAAGAGTTCTTTTTTTGGAGGAAGGGGGGGGGGGTTCTCTTTTTTAGGAGGGTTTAGATTTTAGCCAGCCAGTCGTAATCACAAAAATATAAGCTTGGAGAATTTTTTTTTAATGATGTACTTCTTTTCATACGAGATGTTACCTCGTAAAATCAACAGTTTCTGGATTTCCGTGAACGTAAGTGCTTTTACAGTACTAGTTTAAGATGGAGTACCAGTACCCTGAATAGGTAATTTTACTCATTAATCTGTTTTAAAATAAGTTTAGAACACTGAATAGACGCTTAGTTGAATGTAGTAGTAAATACCTTTGTTTTAAAAAGTAAATACACCCAAAATTTTCGATTTAAAACAGCATACGGTAAATACTGTGACAACCTTATGAGTTACTCAAGTGCATACGAGTATTTGAGTTATACCACAGTTTATTTATAGTTAAATGGATTGATACTGATGAAAAGTTGTGTTTGTAAAATTTATTTTGATAAAAACTTTTGTGAATTTCAAATCTAAGCCTATCAATGAAAAATTAAAATTTATCTGAGAAAAATGTTGAAATACTACGCTATATTTAAAACTGAAACAGTAGTCAAAGTGTAAGCAGTGGGTTTTTGTCCTTTTTCTTCCTTTTTTCTGATAGGATTGAAAATGTAACACGATTTCAAGTAAATTATTTTTTTTGTTCCGAAAGTAAACAAATGGACAAAATTAATTCATATATAATTTTTTTTTTTCTTTTAAGACTTATCTGATTCATGTATTTTTTTTTTTAAGAACATCCTTCTTGTTTCTAAACTTTTTTTCGAATAATATTTAATTATCACATCCAATTTTCTAAACTTTTCAGAACTAAATAATCATACAGTTATTTATAAATTTGTAGTTTTAGCTGGTTTCATCTAAAAAATTTCCCATTATATTTCATGATCGCAATAGCATTAAAAATTAGTAACTGAAAAAACAGAAAATATTGACTTAAACATGTTTAATTCATTTCCGCTAAAAGAATGCATCGTTGCTATATTTAATCATTCTTTTTTAAACGTGGGGTATTTCCTAAGCCATTATCGCCATATCACATGGAGTATTTCCAACTTAATATAATTGAAGCAAATAACTTAAATGAATTTGTAAGAAAAGCAGTCGAAAACTTTGTACAATTAATGAAGTTAAAAATGCAAGACAACGTGTCCAAAAGTACAATGTACAAAAGTACATTGTACTTTTGGACACGTTGTCTTGCATTTTTCACTTCAACTTAAATGAAGTTAAACATTCTCATCAAAATTTACTTGGTGGCAGCCAAAATGTTTAGCTGGCTATATTTCATCACTTTTTTTTAACAAAAATATGGCTTTATGTAAGCCAACATCACCAGATTAAGTGAATTATAGCTAACTAAACACAATTACAGCAAACATATTTATCAAAAGTTAATTGCTGACAAATAAATCTTATAGATGGCTATATTTCATCATTTTTTAAACTGTAATGCACAATGCAAGCCAATAGCAATAGATCACATAAAGTATTTCCAAATAAATACAATCAAAACAAGCAAAATAAATAAAATCAAATATTTTCATCAAAATTTCTTCAAGAGTAAGTAAACTCTTCTAATATTAAACTTATACTACTCAAACTTATCAGAACTGCATACTTGCAACAAATTATTTAAAAAATGTATCGAGAACGAAATACCAAGAGCACAAAACCATGGTAACTCCCCCCTGATAAAGAATTCCATGCAGGTTGAAAGTATTTTCTCTGTACCCCTATAAAAAGAAGCGGGAAAAGAGATTAGAAAAATATCGGCTGTAGTTGCCTGGTAACCTGCACGGGTGTCACACTGCTATTTGCATAGAAAAGCAGCTCTATCACGTTCTTCCTCTTAAATTCGTCCCTGCTACCACTAAATTAAAACAATGATAGGATTTTCAGAGGGTGTTTGCTCTTGTTTTACGGAGGAAAAGACCCTTTTTAAAAGTATTTTCTAAATGAATAAATTGTAATTCGGTCAGGAATTTTCTGTTAGAGCAATAGATTTTTGATGAACTATACGAAGTAAAATGCAGAAAGTGAGTAAAATTGTATGCATTTCTTTTGGAGCATTCGAGTTATCAGGGAGAGAAAAAAATGAATTCCTTTATTTAACGCCCAGATGAGAAAAATTCTTGATGAACTTGTAAGTTGAATCAGAGCTTAGAATCAACCAATCTTTTAATGAATGTCAATGAATTCAGTGGAAAAGATTCCTTTCCGTCTTTACCAGGGGTTACCAATCTTCTCCGATTCACGGCACCCTGAGAAGAAATAGAACTTTCTCACGGCAACCTAGCCTATATTATAAGTAAATTGGTAGCTTAGATATTTCTCAGCACCCTTTTTTACAACTGTGGCACCCATTTTAGGAGCCCCTGGTCTATACAAAAGTTTTAGACGAATATAGGCTTGCATTATACTATGGATGTTAATGCATAAAAAGCTTTTTCGATTAAAAAATAGCGGTAATGTAACGAAATATGTTTTTTATCACTGCACATCTGACTGCATTCATCTACGTCTGAAATATTTTTCAACTTATGCTTCTCCACCTTTTTTACTTCCTTTTACGTAGTAAAGAAAGTATTGTGATCACGAAAAAAATTTCACTCAAATTTCGGTCTAAATTTTGATTTTGCTCACCCCCGAATGAATGTCGCGTAGTTTTTTCGACCTATCAGCACGTGCATATGTACCTAACAACATACAAACAGCCGAAAAATAAATTTCGACCACCCCCGAGTAATTTACGACGAGTTTTCTCGTAACGTCTGTGTGTACGTATGTGCGGATGTATGTCGCATAACTCAAAAACTATATGCCGTAGAAACTTCTAGCTTGGTATGTAGGCTCTGAGGGGGGTCTAGTTGTGCACCTCCCCTTGTGATTGCATTCGAATGTTCCCAAGGGGGCCTTTTACACCTTTTTTTGGAGTAAATCAATGTTAATTTCAATACAGACTCAAGTGATGTGAATTGGCGCGACCACTTGGCGGCATGTCGCCAAGCTTTTGGTCGCCAAGTGTTTGACGCCCATTTGGTGACATATCGTCAAGTTGGCGACAAATTTTGCGAAAAAATTATTTTTGAATTTGGGTTCAACTTAGCGCTATTGGCAATATTTTGCGAAAAATTCACTGAATGTTATTAAAATCAGCAATATTCAGAAAATTAACCATTGTAAAATATTTTTTGCATTGTTTTGGGGCAGATTAGGGGAGTAAATATTTGAATTGTTACCTTGCTCACTCCGAGCACTTTTTTTAACACTTAAGGCAACTACTAAGAAATTTACACGTAAAAGAAGTAGTGTGGGGTCCATACCAGATTTTTTCTGTATGGCTCCTAGCAGGGGCGCCGACTTATAAAAATATTGGGGGGGGGGCATAACCCCGGGAAATATTCTAAATTTTAGATGAAAAAAGTGAGTTTTAAATTTAGTTTTTTAAGAATTTTAGAGTTATATGATTAACATTAGAACC
>JAXGGA010009610.1:0-50667 GCA_038373865.1 Uloborus plumipes
GAGGGGTGCAGGTGCAGCCAGAGTGACGTCAGAACGCTTGGATCGACGGATTCACCGACAAGCTGTGGCGGACCCGCAAGTCACTTGTACGTCGATTCTGCAGCACGTGCAAGGTACCCTGGATGTTCCTGTGTCGACCAGAACCATTTCCCGTCGACTGGTTGCACGTGGCCTGCAATCACGGCGCCCGCTAAGAAGACTGCCATTGACCTCACAGCACAGACTCCAACGTTTGGAATGGTGCCGGACCAGAGCGACGTGGATGGCAGAATGGCAAACCGTAGTGTTCTCAGATGAATCCCGCTTCTGTTTGTCCAGCGATAGTCATCGCATACGTGTGTGGCGTCGACGTGGAGAAAGATCGAATCCGGCAGTAACTGTGGAATGCCCCACAGCGCGACAACGTGGCATAATGGTTTGGGGCGCTATTGCATACAATTCCGTATCACCTCTAGTTCGTATTCGGGGCACTATGACGGCCCAACGATATGTAGATAATGTACTGCGGCCGGTGGCAATCCCCTACCTTCAGGGTCTGCCAAATGCAATTTTTCAACAGGATAACGCCCGGCCTCACAGTGCTCGAATCAGCCAACATGCTCTACGAGGTTTACAGATGCTTTCCTGGCCACCATACTCTCCTGACTTGTCACCAATCGAACATGTGTGGGACGTGATTGGACGCCGTTTGCAGAACCTGCCACTGCCTCGTTCAGAGGACGAACTGTGGCAAATGGTTGAAAGGGAATGGAGTGCCATCCCTCAGGACACCATCCGCAGGCTTATTGACTCCATGCCTAGACGTGTTTCTTCGTGCATCGCTGTCCGCGGTGGTCCTACTTCTTACTGAGCCGGCGCCGTCCTCGCTCTAAATTTTGCTTATTTATTTTGAAATAAATATCACTTATTGTTCCATGCTGTCTCTGTCTTCTTACCAAATTTCATCAATTTCTGACCACTCCTTCTTGGTGTTGCATTTTCAATGTCGAGCAGTGTATATACATACGTATATACAGACGTCACGAGAAAACTCGTTGTAATTAACTCGGGGTGGTTGAAAATGATTTTTCGACTGGTTATATGTTGGTAAGTAAATACGCACGTGCTGACAGGTCGAAAAAAAAACTACTTAACATTCATTCGGGGGTGAGCAAAATCAAAATTTAGACCCAAATTTGAGTGAATTTTTCTCGCGATCACAATACTTCCTTTACAAGGTAAAAGGAAGTAAAAATATTTCCATTGAAGAGCTCAAGACATCTTTTTTTTTTTTTTTTGAAGTGACGCGAATAACTTCGGCCCGTCGAATTTCGAGCTTCCCCGGATCTAAATGGCTCTTAGGGGTACTCGTGACGGAGTTGTGTATCTAGTAATAATACATCTATGGGTAACAAATTTGTGATGTCACAGCTCAACACTCCCCAGAACGGTACAATATAAAACCCCAACCTTACGACCAAATCATATTTATTCTTTTTTTTTTTTTTTTGTCGTGTGTCAGCCAGGCTGGCAATTTGGGGTGCGCGGTTTCACTTTTCCAACTGTACCGTAATTTAGTGTGAAGACCGACTTCCACAGTACACGTATGCCATAGGTACCCGTTTATAGGGTAGGCGACCTTTCACAACAACACATTCACACAAAGAAATGACAAGGACAGGAGAGAGAAAGCATATCCATGCCCAAGCCGGGCCTCTAACCCGGGACCACACCATCCGTGGCAGACTGCTCTGACCACTAGACAAGGTGGCCGGCATCATATGTGTTCTAAACTGTCTTAAAGAATCAGCATAAGTTGATACTTACAAGCAAATACCTCCTACACAAGGCGATCGTTCTGGTTTGAAAAAGGCCTTTCCTTCGAACAAGCCCAACGCACTGGATGTCTGACACTTCCCATCTTTTATGCAGCACACATGACACTCAAATCCTGACAGGCTGGCGCACGTGCAAGATTCCAGTTTTGAAGAGTCGCATAACTTCAGCGTGCACTGTCCTCCTTTGCAAAATAACGGTTCACCTGTTGCGTTGTCGTGCTGGGAGCATGCCAGGCCCTCCGAGGCCTCGGGCCCCTTTGGACACTTGGCAGACTTGCCATCACAGTGGGCAATGTCACACGTTCCAGTGCCACTAGAGCAAAGATTCTGCATAAAGAAAAGGCAAAGTTACCTGTTTTTGAATTGCTGACGCACGGTCAAACTTAAGAATTTTGAATATCATGGGTTAGAATGTCATGACATTACTTACCAGGAAACCATATGATAATGTAAAATTGAGGAAAATTAAACAAGTAGCAATTGAAAGAGCATTGTAAAACTTGTTTCTGGACACGAAAAGAATTGCCCTCGTGGCCTCGTTATTTAAATTTAAGTTCAGGTTAAATCCACTTCTGTATCTAGTTGAATACAGATACAAATTAAAATTCTCCGGGTTTGTCCCAAATTCCTAAAAGGTGAGGTTCTTTTTGATTCTAATCAGACCCCCAAAAATGATATATTTGAATCATACCTTCTTGTCCTTCCCTTTCCATATCTTGCAGTTATTACAGCAAGAATCGTCAAGACTGCATTCAGCTTTCGGACGCAATTTGCATCCTTTCTTGTAAGCAGTCAGTTGGTCCTCAAAAGAGCCCTGATGGGTGAGCATCGGAGGTGTGCAGCACGGATCCATAGATTCGCACACGTATGGTGGACCACAGTCGCAATCTTCACCTCTGTCGACAATGCCATCTCCACACGACGAGTTGAAGTGTTCTTTGATGCAATCTGAGGTAAACAATAAATAAAGTGTAAAGAGGGCAATTTCACGGTAACAGACGTATCAGTTTTTCCACAAAACAGCTTACAAAGGCTAAAAAAATGTTAAATTTGCGTTTTATTTCACGATCTTAATGAAGAACATGGTCTTTACTAATTACTACCATATAATGCAGCTAAATTTTGAAGATTTCCAGAAACAATATTGAAATAATAACATTTTCTTTGTAACGGAAGTATCTCGTAAGGTACGTCCTATATGGAGCCAAAATACCATCATAGAAATATTTTTTCTGGAAATCTTCTAAATTCAACTGTATTTTCTAAAAGTAGAGTCAATGTTCTTCAAAACTTCATTCAACGAAATAAGAACCTAAAATATTTGGAGTCTTTGCAGGCTGTTTTGTGCAGCAATCGATGCTTTTTTTTTCAAAATGGAATTCCGAGACTTTTACGCATATCGCACCGAGGAAAATTTGCTCATGCCAACTCCCAATTCTACCGCAACTTCTGCTCTCCAGCCAACTTCTTCCAGAAAACTTCCGTGTGTTATGCTACTTCTGGCAGGTAATTGAATGAAAAGTCGAAGTTGCGATTGAACTAGGGAGTTAGGTTGAACGAATTTGCCTGTGTTCGATACGCACTTTACTGAAAGAATTCTGAACGGACTTACGCGACTTTAGTGCCGTCTTCTCCATTTCGAGCATATTGCAAGCCGTGAAAATCCCGTACGTCTTGATGATCTCAATCTTTTCTTCCATGATATACTTCTGCACCAGCTCCATTGGATTCGGTAGTTCTCCCTCTGAGCACCCAGTGCCAGTGTCTGTGGCTCCGAGGGCACGGGTGATGCTGCGAACCATGGACACTAGATACAAGGCCATGGGTGCTGGCGAATCGTCATTGCCATGGCTGATGATGATAGTATTGCCAACAGGAGCGCATGCGCCTCCATTTCCCTTAGGCACGTATCCAGAGTAGTAAAGCATGGGTGAATTTTGTGCTTCAATCAAATTATTGATGAACGCTGAAAGATAAGTGATTATTACAGTAATGTAAGAGTGAAAACGGCCGGTGTCAGTATTATTTAGAGATTCCGGGCTGTTGTGCCGTGGTCTAAGTAGAGTTGATCCAAGATTATGGACTAACTCTACTCAGACCACGGCACAATAGCCGGGAATCTCCAAATAATATTATAGTAATGATTTTTAAATGCATCCAAAATGATGTACATGACGAAATTGCAGAGGTTTCTCGTTACATACAGGGTGTATCAGTACAGCGTTTTTCAAACTTTCAGAAGAGATAGAGAACACCTAGACGATGGGAAACCACTTAGCCATCCATGGTTGGACACGCTTTCCTGACGCGGTAGTGATGCGTCAGAAATCACAGGAAAAGAAGGACACAAACAGGTGATGAAAATATGTTTACTGCCTTGGTTACATTCTCTGGAGGTGTATTAAGAGTCTGGTGTACGAAACTTCCGTTAACAATGCTGAGGACTTTGTTGCACCCATCGTGAGAAAGTCCAGGACAAGCTAGTTATTTTCGCTCAAAAGTTAGATATTCAAATGCTCCAGAGCTGTGAGGCCTGCATCACGACCAGTGGTCGTAATTTTGAACACCTACTGTTTGGTTGGCAATCATTGTCCAAAGAGACAATTCTTCTTTCCTCTTCGTTTTCTTTTTTTTTTTTTTCTTTTCCTTTTCTTTCTTTTTTATTTATTTATTTATTTATTTATTTATTTTTGCTGTACAAACATTAATGAACATAATTCCTCACCCTGTTCGTTTCCTTCCTTTCTGATGTTTGCGTTGTCAGTACTGCTCTAGGAAAGAGTTTCTGGTCATGCATTATTGTGTGATTTCCCATCCTGTGCACTTTATTTCTACTGAAAATTTCGCACGCTATGCTGATAAACACTGTACGCAACATGCCCTTTCTTCCCAGATTTTCTAAATGTGCTCTGAACGAACTTACGCGACTTCTTCTGTTGTAAGTCGGTAAATAAAAAGCTTCAGGACCTTCAGGACAGGTCCTAATTATTTTTAGAGACAAGCAGGGGGTGGGGGTGGGATTCAATTTCTATTATGATGTTACTCACCCAGCTGTACAACATGTAAAAGTCTAAGAAAATGCCTTCAATTTTTCGGCACACATTTAGTACTTCCATTTATATGTTCCATTTAATTTTCTACCATTTGCATGAAAAGAAAAATGATTGTGCTTCAGTTATTGCTGGGAGACTAAATCTAAAAATAGTATATACTAACCGGCCCGATTACGACATCTGCATGCTGCAGCCTTGTATATCATGGAATGGCCATAACCGAACTGTAGGCAGATGTCTCCTCATTGAAGCTGACATTACCTTCACACTGATAGCCTAAATTAATTTAGTGCAGAAGCACCCGTGCTGAAGACAGGGGAGGGGCGCAAGTCCTTTCCCTGGATTGCAACTTCTGAGGGTGGAATTTACTCTATTTCTGTCTGGGTTTTCTTCGAGACTCAAGATAAAATTTGATGGCAGATGGGTAAGGGTGGCAGTTTTAAATTTTTCCCCGGTTCGGAAAGCCTCTACACTGTAAAAAATGAATTGTTTTTACAATATTATACAGCTAATTTTATAGCATTAAACTATAAAAATTGCTACTTTTACAGTACTAAACTGTAAAATTGTACATTTTACAGTAGTAAACTCTAAAATTGCTAATTTAACAGTATATTACCGTGCATTTTACAGTTTTAAACTGGAACCTTTGCTGCTAGTGTTATATTGTTATTTTTACAGTATAATACAGCTGAATTTTGCGGAAATAAACTGTAAAATTTCAAACTTTACAGTAAGAAACTGTAAAATTGCCAGTTTTACAGTTTATTACTGTGCATTTTAATTTTAAATTGGAACCTCGGCTGCCAGTATTATACTGTAAAAACAACAGTTCAATTTTTGCAGTGTAGATCCGGCATAGACAAGTATTGGAATTGATTGTAGGACATAATTACCTATAGTCAGGCAAACTCCAGGCAAGTGCTTATACTTCGTCGTAAAGTATCTTAAATCTCCGTTTTTGGTGAATGGAGTTAACGCTTCGTCGGCGAAAATGGATATTTTGTCAATCAAGAAAGATAAGTGACCTTTCTTCCCAAAAGATACCTTCTGGAATATTTTATTCAACATCGTTACTTGAACATACAAATCCTCCACGACGTCGTCATTTCTTTCATGGAATTTACGTATGATTGTAGGATCGATAACAACTTCTATTTTGCAGGCACTGGCTTCAAATTGCTTTCCCAAGCTAAAATTAAAAGAGTTATTTTAATTAATACACGAATTACACGGACATGATTTCATATATAAATGGTACAGCCTAAGGCCCCTATATAGACGAGCCGGCGCATCAAGATTGAGTTTGACCACTTTGGATCCAGAACGTGTTTGAGAATTGTCTTTTTCGGTGAGCGGTTGTCTTTTCTGGCGAGTTATCGCGTTTTGGTGATTTTTCACGTGAATTTAACGAAGCTTGGCTACGTCCCGAAACTTTTTATGGTAACCCTAGCGCCGCAACAATGAAAATTGAAAGTCAAAGTTAATGAATTGGATCCAAAGTGGTGAAACTTAAGCTTGATGCGAAGACCCCCACGGGCCGACGCATCAAGATTAAGTTTGACCACTTTGGATCCAGCGCGTATTTGAGGATTATCATTTCTGGCGAGTTATCGCTTTTTGTTAATTTTTCTCGCCAATTTAACAAAGCTTGGCAATATCTCGAAACTTTGCTCTGGTAACCATAACTTCGCAACAATGAAAAATGATAGTAAAAGTTAAAGAGTTGGATCCAAAGTGGTGAAACTTAAACTTGATGCGTCGAACTGTTTGTATAGCGGCTCTAGTACAGCTATGGGAAATTCAATGACAAATAAGAATATGGTAATTGTACTAGATGAAGCACAGTACGAAATGAATGACAGTTATAGGTATTACCAAACATGATGGAGAAAGCTCGCCAAATCATCGATACAACACCAAATTCTGATCGACACCGGACACTGATAACCTAGATTAATTCTAATCAACATTGGATATGGAGAGTGCAGGATCTTCGATTTTTCTGAATCGGAGCAAACCTAAAAATTGTCCTTGTCTATGTTCCATGAAATTTCTGTTTCGAGTTTCAACGAAAAACCACAGAAGTAGGGGGAAATTGCCCCCCCCCCCTCCCCCAGAAGGATCCCGGTTTGCCCCTCCTAGATCCCGCACTGGGTACTGAAATAAAAAGTAGGTGATGCCTTCTCTGTAGAATATCAGTAACACAATAACAGCAGTTTTGCCGCATTAGTGCCTTCGATCGCCAAGGATCACTCAATATCACTAAGGTTCGAGTTGACGACAACTGCTAAAGGCAATTTTATTGTCATGGTCCCTACAACTTGGGTTCTCTTTTTACTTCCTTTTACGTAGTAAAGGAAGTATTGTGATCACGAAAAAAATTTCACTCAAATTTCGGTCTAAATTTTGACTTTGCTCACCCCTGAATGAATGTCGCGTAGTTTTTTCGACCTGTCAGCACGTGCATATGTACCTAACAACATACAAACAGCCGAAAAATCAATTTCGACCACCCCCGAGTAAATTACGACGAGTTTTCTCGTGACGTCTGTATGTACGTATGTGCGGATGTATGTGCGTATGTGGCTCGCATAACTCAAAAACTATATGCCGTAGAAACTTCTAGCTTGGTATGTAGGCTCTGAGGGGGGTCTAGTTGTGCACCTCCCCTTGTGATTGCATTCGAATGTTCCTAAAGGGGTCTTTTACCCCTTTTTTGGGGAAAATCAATGTTAATTTCAATACAGACTCAAGTGTTATGAATTGGCGCGACCACTTGGCGATATGTCGCCAAGCTTTTGGTCGCCAAGTGTTTGACGCCACCTTGGCGACATATCGCCAAGTTGGCGACAAATTTAGCGAAAAAATTATTTTTTGAATTTGGGTTCAACTTGGCGCTATTGGCGATATTTTGCGAAAAATTCACTAAATGATATTAAAATCAGCAATATTTAGAAAAATAACCATTGTAAAATATTTTTTGCATTGTTTCGTGGCAGATTAGGGGAGTAAATATTTGAATTGTTACCTTGCTCACTCCAAGCACTTTTTTTAGCACTTAAGGCAACTACTAAGAAATTTACACGTAAAAGGAAGTAGTGTGGGGTCCATACCAGATTTTTTTTAACTTGTTGCCCCTCCTAGATCCAGCACTGGGTACTGAACTAAAAGATAGGTGATGCCTTCTGCAGAATATCGGTAACATAATAACAGCAGTTTTGCCGCATCGTAAATGCTTAAGACTTTTGGCCACTCATGATATAAATAGCATACGATGTAGGGAAGATTTTGATAACTGATATCCTGGTTAATGTTTCCCGTTATCGCCAAATTTTTCAAAAGACTACAAAGACTAGGTTGGAATGCTTTTCAGTCATGCAAAAGGCTTCAAAATTGGACGATTATTGCCCTACAATGGACAACTTCAAAAAAATCTCATTTATTGAAATATCCCAGTGATGTCTTTCCCTGTTGGCAACTGGATCTGGTCAAAGAACCATTCAGCCGCCGGCTTTGAATCAAAGAAGTCTTGACACGCTTCTTCTATTGTTTACGAACTTTTGGGACAACCTATATTTGGCGAGCTATTTTGTATTCAATTAAGCTTTTAATACCTTGTAAGTTAGTTGTTGAAGAATTATTTTATGTTTAGATAGAATTTTCATACTAATTAAATGTCTTGTTTCATTCTTTCGCCAAATTATTTTGTTCTTCAATGGTTTAACAAATTTATTTATTTTTCAACAGTTTTACGTAATGAAGCTATTAATTTTGGTTTAATGGTCAGTTTTACGAAAGTAACTAAAAAAGACATAACGTGTAATACTATTGCCAACGAGGTCATCTTAGATTAATTTTGATCAGTACTTTGTCGTTATAGGTTCTTCACTTGGCTTTGCGCCTCTTCCTTGGCAAAAATTGAATATGTTTGCTTGCTAACTTTAATCTCCTTTTTCATTGTTATAGAAATAATATTTTGAGGGTATGTGTTTATTTGGCGAATAATTTAGCATTTTAATAGAGCTTTCGATGTCGTTTTAGTTTTATTTAGCTGGCGGATTATCATAAACTCTTCCTTTGTTTTCAGGGGCTGTCTTTTTATTTAGAGAATTATTTTGCATTTTGATGGCGTTCAACAAGGTTCAATAAAATGACAAAAGGAAATACACTGAAGTGACAAAAGTCATGGGATACCTCTTAATATCGTGTCGGCCCTCCTTTTGCCCGGCGAAGTGCAACAACTCGACGTGGCATGGACTCAACAAGTCGTTGGAAGTCTTCTGCAGGAATATTGAGCCATGCTGTCTCGATAGACGTCCATAATTGTGAAAGCGTTGATGGGGCAGGATTTTGGGCACGAACAGACCTCTCGATGGTGTCCCATAAATGCTCAATGGGATTCATGTCGGGCGATCTAGGTGGCCAAATCATTCGTTGGAATTGTCCAGAATTTTCTTCAAACCAATTGCAAACAGTTGTGGCCCGGTGACATGGCGCATTGTCATCCATAAAAATCCCATCGTTGTTTGGGTACATGAAGTCCATGAATGGCTGCAAGTGATCTCCAAGTAGCTGCACATAAGCATTTCCAGTCAATGTTCGGTCCAGTCGCACTAGAGGACCAAGTCCATGCCATGAAAAAACAGCCCACACCATTACGGAGCCACCACCAGCTTGAACAGTGCCTTGCTGACAGTTTGGGTCCATGGCTTCGTGGGGTCTGCGCCACACTCGAACCCTACCATCGGCTCTTACCAGCTGAAATCGTGACTCATCGGACCAGGCCACGGTTTTCCATTCATCTAGGGACCAACCGATATGCTCACGTGCCCACGAGAGTCGCTGCAAGCGATGTCGTTCTGTCAGTAAAGGCACTCGAGTCGGTCTTCTGCTGGAATAGCCCAAGAAATCCAAATTTCTCCGCACAGTTCTAGCAGACACGTCCATTGTACGTCCCACATTGATTTCTACGGTGATTTGACGCAGTGTTGCTTGTCTGTTAGAATTTACGACTCTTTGCAGACGTCGCCGGTCTCGATCTTTAAGTCAGGCGGTCGACCACTGCGCTGTCCATGGTGGGATGTTATGCCTGAAATTTCATACTCTCGGCACACTCTTGACACAGTGGATCTGGGAATGTTGAATTCTCTAACGATTTCCGAAATGGCATGACCCATGCGTCTAGCTCCAACTAACATTCCGCGTTCAAAGTCTGTTAATTCACGTCGTGCGGTCATCATCACGTTAAAACCTCTTCACATGAATAACTTGAACAGAAATGAAAGCTCTGTAAAAGCACTGCGCATTTATACCTGTTCTATGCGATGCTACTGCCATCTGAAAATTTGCATATTGCTATCCCATGACTTTTGTCACTTCAGTGTATATTTCCAATAAATAGTATCTTTAAAACAACACTTGCGGCAATGAATTTACAATATATCGCCAGGATTAAAAATGCACCAAGTGACGTACCTATAACAGAAAAGTACCCATTAAAATGTTCAGCTAAAGTATGCGATGCAAAAATTGAGACAACTAATTACGCAATGGGAAATATTTTCGCAAATTTGGCATGTTACATGTTATGATAATTGTACCGAGAGGGAGAAAAACTGATAGCTTAAAAAAAATAAATAAATATAATATTTATAAATAGTAATTTCTAAATAATGAATGGAATGGGAGAGAAAAGGGTACTTACGTATTAACTCCACCGCAGCTACAGAATTTGCGGGGTTTTTTTTTGGCAGTTTTAGATAACTGCGTGCGCGTCCGAACAGCAGCCGCAAAAAAAAAAAAAAAAAAAAGCCAAATGAATCGCCAAATTTGTAGCTGCGGTGGAGTTAAAACGGAAGTACCGAGAAAATTTAAGATTATTGCATAAATATTTTACGTGAATATAATAGCGAAATAGCAGCATAATACTTTCACTTACTGCTGTATGCTGTGATGTTTTTTCTTAGTTGAAGGGTTAGCTGTGGAGTTTATGGAAGAGCTTTCAGTGATATTACCAGTCATTGCCGTGGTATTTGCCCGCTTTTCATTTAGTTCTTCAATTTTCTTGTCTGAAACTTTATCTGACAATTTTGGTTTATAGCTTTCTTTTGGAGGAGTCGAATTAAGAATATTATTTCTTTGGAAGCTATCAGATCGGTTTTTGTTCACTGGATTTTCACTTGGTGTAGCGTTCTTCGATATCTTGACTCTTACTTCAGGCTGACTGGAATTTTTTAAGACGTTTTTGTTGTACTCATGAGCTTGGTTGGCATCATGCTCACCAAAATCAGGAAGATTGTAAATATCAATACCCTTATCTGATTTGCTTTCATTGGCAGTAGCCTTCACATTCCCTGTGTCTGCCATTTCTGAAATACTTATTTCTGCTAATAATCCAGGTTTCTTCAAATCTGTTTCATTTTTCCCAGTTTTTGTTTCATTCCTTGTTAAGTTGCCATATTGCGCATCGTCAACAGTCTCATTTTTGGGATTGGACTTATTTTGTCGATTTTTCAAATCAACAACTATCTGATCCAAATTAGTACCTCGTTTGTCTGATGATTGTCTGCGAAATCTTCCTTTAGACTCTTTCTTAGTAACACCACCTTTACCGTCTATTTCATTTTCAGTGTCATCCCTTGTCAAACTCCCGATTGACAAGGATAAGTCTTGCTTTAGCGTATGCAATATGTTCAGCAATTTCTTCATATAATTGTTTGAATCTTCCAAAATATCACCTTGTTCAATTTTCTTTTCAGCTGTGCCATCAGTAATATTATATCCATCTTTTCCGTCTTGTAAGCTTCTTCTATTTTTTATGTTTTCGTATTCATCATTTTTCTTTCCGTCCCATTTCCATTCTCCACTTTTCATTTCGGACATTTCGGTTTCATCCTTATAGAGCAATTCTTCCATGCCCGGTGCTGTCAGAAACTTCCAAGGATCATAAAAGGTAGTATCTGGACAACTGATCCCAGACTCTACCTTAGTACAACCAGGAAATATAACATCAGTAAATTTATAAACAATCACGGATCTTGCTTTTACCTTTTTTGGCTGAAGAACCTTGTGATATGGCTCTACACAATAAATGTCATCCATTATTATATACCCCCGAAATGTATCATCTGAAGTGTATGAGCCTAAAACGAAAGAATCCTTTACATCTCTGACCGATCCTTGATATATTATGTATTCATCTTGCAAATAGCTGCTTGTCGTGTTTATTCGAGTCGAATAATACTTAATTTCTGCATCCAAGTAGGTAGGGAAAAAAATAAACAAATCTATAAAATACGTCTTTCCGAAAATTATTATGCTAAAACTTTTTACCGATTCTGGTATTTCTAAATACTTTGCACTAGGCAATTTTGGAGATTCATACGTCACCTCAGTTTCTTCGTAATTATTTAAAAGTAGTTTTATTTTCTCATCCTTGCACCAAACACTCTCTTTCAGCAAAAGCGCACATATAAACAAAAGATACTTCATCTTGAACTGCATTTTGATTCACGAAATCAAGACAAAAAGTATATTGTGTTCTGAAAAATCTACTCGAGATAATGTTTTAAATCGTATTGCCATTCAATAAATGTTCATAATTGCAATAGATTTTTCATTGTTTAGAAGAGCTCTTCTTCTTCCTCCGCAATACTAGTTGTCTAAAGTCTAATGCATTTCATTAATCAAGTTTAAACTTGATTGTAACAATTATTGTAGCAGCAACAGTTTAGTTATTGGATCTAGTTCAGCCGCTAAATAGCGTTACTGTTTGATAAAGCCGTTTTATAGACAGGCCGACGCATCAAGCTTTATTCAGCGCCTCTTAAATATTAAATTCCTAAAAAAAAATTAATGAATATTTTACTAACTCTCATGACAAAAATTAACGGAACAGCAAAAGAACTTGGAGCCCGTTAGATTTCAACTCTTTTATAGGTGACACCGACTGCTTCATGCTGTCCAAACATTGTTTCTATCGAATTTGGCTTATTTTTTACATTTATGTTTCTGTTGGGATTAGGTTTTTCATCTTCACTTAATTTCAAACTTATCGATGGGCACCCTTTATTTTGTTGGAGTTCCGAATAGAACAAATATACATAAGAGAGGGGCCGGCAGAATCATTCTCAGAGGAAGTGGGTGCACCAGAGCGAAAAAAAGCAAAAAATCTTTAAAAAATGAGCGAAAAAATATTTCTGCTTAAAACTTAGCGATTTTTTTTTTTTTGATAATTTTTGCAAAATGGTTTTTTTTACCTTTTTGTATAAAAAAAAACCAAAGAATTTTTTTCGCAAAAAAATTAGCAGAAAAAAAATTACAAAAAAATGACAACATTTTTTTTACTAAACAATTTTTTTTCAAGCGGAAGGGGGGGGGGGGTTGCCAGTTGTTAAATATAAATAAAGAATACAATGCTCTCGTGAATGAAAAATTTTTGTTAGAAAAAAAATCGTCTGCCAAAAAAGAGAAAAAAAAACTAATACTAATAATAATAAATAAAATAAAACAAATTAAAAAATAAACGAAAAATCGTCTGCACAGTCGTTCATTTTTTTTTTTTTTTTTTTTTTTTTGAGCCTGCATTTCCGCTATGTTTGCGGAGTCGGAGTCAGAATCAAAGTCCTCACAGAAGATTATTCAGAGAAGTACAACATTATTTATCAAAACCATTTTCTTACAAAGTTAATTTGAAAGAAATCCGCCTTTAAGTTCAAGATCAACATTCAACTCAAATTTCCCAGTAGGCGCTAATGTTAAGTTTTTTTTTCTCAACCATTCAACATTGAACGAAAAATGGTTCAAATCAAAAAGCGAAGTATGGGAATTAGCCTCTCCGAGAACTTTCGAACTAAAAAAAATTTATTCAATTCAGACGGTTCACTTAAAAGTTATTAGGTGGGGAGTGGTTGCTTAAACGGTTCAATGTTGAACGAAAAAATGTTCAAATTAAAAATTTAAATACGGAATGAAGTATCCTTTGTGAGATCCTTCGAACAAAAAAAAAAGAAAAAAAAAAGTTTGTTTAAATTGGACTGTTCACTCAAAAGTTATTACGGGTGACAGCCTGTTTGAACGGTTCAATGTTGAACGGATCGGATTGTAAAAATTCAGATTGTTCAATTGGATGTTCAAATCGGAAATTGTGCAAATCGGAAATGTAAATACGGGAATGAAGTATCCTTGATAAGCTCTTTCGAACAAAAAAAAAGTTTGTTCAAATCGGACTGTTCTCTACAAAAGTGAGTATCGCGGACAGGTTATTTGAACGGCTCAAAGTTGAACTAAAAATTGTTTAAATTGGAAATGTAATGGGTATTTTTCGATGTTTGTATTGAGAAAAGAAAATCTTAGATTTTAATTGAACCTAAAACACTTTATCCGGTTGAAAAATAAATACAGTGAACTCTCACTTATGCGCCGGCCCAAGGGACCAACATGAAAAGGCGCATAAGTGCGAGAGACGTATAAGTGAACAAGCCTATTTAAAAGACTAAAACGCAACATAGGTTCTAATGAGAGAATGAATAAGATAGTTTCTATAGACAAGGGATTTATTACTACGGTTTGGCAATTACTGGAACGTAACTACAATGATAAAGAGAAAATATTGTTGCATACCTTATTACAAACTGCTCCTTTTAAAACGATCCGTAGTAGGTAATTGTTCCTCTCCGAACTCTAGTTCATGCGGAAAAAATGCCTTCCGTGAGCAACAGACGAAGGATTAAAGGGGAAAGTGAAGAAAAATGCTTATTTTTTAAATAAAATAATGTTTTTTTGTTTATATTTTATGGAAAATTCGGCGCATAAGTGAAATATTTATCTTTAGAGCGACGCATAAACGATTGATACTATCATTATTTTGCTATGAAATGTGCGAGGACCATTCAAAATCATCGCATAAGGGTAGAGATGCAAAGGGTAGGAAAAACCCAGTTTATTCCCGGAAAAAAAACGGGTTTTTTGGGAAGGGAATTTTGAAAATTCCCGAAAGTTTTGGGAATTTTCAAAGTGTTAAGAAATTCTGGTTTTGAAATTCGTATATATTACTCTACTTAGATACATTCAAAAGATATTTCCTATAGTTATGTTTTACAGTATATGGAATTGCATATCAGAAAAATATTTCAAAATAATAAGTGAAAGAGGCCACCCTATCTTGAGTTTGTTTTGTCACGGAGTATAATTTCAAATTGTGATGGTTTGTTGAGTTTGCTTTCTAAAAATGCAACTAATTGCTTATCTCTTGCAATCATTGCTTCTCCACATGTTAATTGATGGTTTTTGTTAAATAAAATGTTCAGTATTTTATTTAATTAACCTAACTTTTTTTTATATATAACTAACATAAAATGTTTTGTCAATGTATGTCATATATTGACCTCCTTTAAAAAATCACGTTATACACTTTTTTCCAATAGACAGGGTTGTCTGAATGGTTTTTATCAAACTAAAAATGTTTATTCCAGCATTATGTTTTATTCTCTCTTTTTTTTAAGAGTTCCAAAGGCAGTGGCACTTTATAACAGTACTGTTTTGAAAGTTGTATTTTCAACTCAAATATAATGCCGAAGTCTTTATTTTTTTTCTCTTACATTAGCAGGGGTGATTGTGAGTTCATAAAAAAATACCTGAAAGTTTTAAAGAAAGAGTGGGGGGGGGGGGGAGTGTTTTTTTTTAAACCAAGGCCCCTATTACTTAAGCACACCTAATTTTATAATTATACATACATAATAATTAATTTCCTTTCATAAAGTAACACATTTCTTATATTCAAATAGATTTTAGTCAAAATATTGTTCATGCATTTAATTAAATTGTAAATGAGTAATAAAGTTACTTTTGAGCTGGTGATGAGCAATTATCTCCAAAAAAATATTTTAAGGAGAAAGCAAAAGTCTAACAGAATTACTGTTTGTTGCGCGAAAGCATTTATAAAGTAATGAAAGTTGCATTTGTTACATTTTGTTGCATTTCATTTATTTGTCTCCTAGCTAAGGGTAATAAGCATCAAAAGTTCAAAAGTGAGAAAAATTTGACTCTTATATTGGATGCAAATAAATAATTTAATAAGGTAAAAAAACAATTAGAATTTTCATCTTAACATTTCTATTTGGTGAATATTATTAATAATTATCGGTGTAATCATCGAAAATTCGAAAAAGAAAAAAATCCGGAGGTGGGAAGATAAAAGTATATTTAAAAATATTTTATTTCCGGTATTTTCGAACATGAAAATACCAGAATCGAACATGAAAATACCGGAAATCCGGTAAAATACCGGAACACAATCACCCCTGCATTAGGCATAACAACTATGTAAAAAATTACTATGTTTGTTTACATTCAAAATTCCCAATGTTCCCCAAAATTCCGGGTTTATTCCCCAAAATTCCCGGGTTTTTTCCCGGCTCTCAAAAACTACGGGTTTTTTGCATCACTACATAAGGGAAAAAGGCCCATAAATGAGGCGGTGTATAAGTGAGAGTTCACTGTAAATTAGGGGCATGGTTCTAAATGCATACCAAAAAGCATGCATTTGACCCCGAAAACAGGTCAAAAGTTGAGATTTTAAAAACGTTCTCCTAAGCTTCATTTTTATTCAAAATATCTGAAATAAACAATTTGAGAGCCATTATTTTGAAAATCAGACGAAAAAAGGAACTTTTGGCTGTGACATTTTTTCATTTTCCTCCATTTTTTTAGGATGTGGAAGTAGGTCATGAGAAGTGAACATTCTGAAGTTCTTGACCCTCCAAAAAAATTTTGTTCTGTCTAGCCATTGGATGCTGAAAAAAGTAAAAAGACTTTGAGAGAGAGTATGCCAATTATCAAAACGCACTATTGGGTCAATTACTGTAAATACTTTTTTAAAGTTAAAATTTTCTTCTATTGAGGACTTCTGTGCACCTGTTAGAAGCACTCACGTGGTTGCAGTAAACTGGTGAGTATGCTTGACTCACAGGGTTCTGCTCGTCCACTGCTGTTGCCATTCCCATCTTAATTTTAAATTCTGCTCTACGCTGTAACTGTAGCTCTTGGAAATGTTTGTTTACAAATTTGGATAAATGGGCTTCAAAATGATCGGTGTTATTATGTGTGGGGGATATTTTCTTAGAAGTTATTGTTCTCTTTCAATATAGGATCCGATGTAAAATTGTGAAACATATATAAAAAACAATTCATTGAGTATGAAGCTTTTATTTTCATCACGAGTTTTGCATTTGCGTTGGTATTCTAATTTACCAAAATGTTCAGATTCGGCTCTTGACTGGGATTTTCTATCTAATCCTCAGAATTTTCATCTGATCGTTGAAAATATCACACAAAGAAAAGTCCATTGTAATATGATCAAAGTATTAGAACAATTAAATGAACTTCATAACCAACGAAGCGATGCAGAATTATCTGCAGCAATTAAAAAAGATCTTGCACCCCAACTCATGTCGTTTCCTAATCATACGCATCCCAAAGTTTTATTGAATAAGTCTGAAGAACCCATAGTTATAAAGAAAGTTGGTAAGAAGACAGCTTTTTCTTATTTTCCTGCAAGTTTTGATAGTTTGACTAAACGTCTGAATGTGCTCAGAACTAAATTTCTAGGACATATGAGTGGCAATAAAAGTTATTTTCTAAAAAATGATTTGTCTTCTTTAGAACAAGCTTTGATTCGATTCACTCTTTCAAAATTAATTAAGAAAGGATTTAAAATGATATCTGTCCCTGATATCATAGCAAAAGAAAATTTTGAACACTGCGGCATGCAAACAGACGGAAAGCATTCACAGGTAAGTTTACATAATCTTTTTATGAAAATAAAAATGCATTGATTTTGGAAAAGTTTCATATGATTTTGAATGGTTTATTAGATTGGTTAAATTAAATTTGCATAAAATTTCTGGTTCATCTGAATCAAATTTGTTGACTTAAAAAGAAAAAAAAAAAAAAAAAAAAAAAAACTTTAGATTATATATGTAGTATCAAGAAAATAAAAATATCCCAAACATCAGCTTTTCATTATGAGCTATTATTAATGTTGAAGCATTTTCGTAACCATATTCCATTAAAATGCCACATGTATTGTATACTAAAAGATATGGACCAGTGGCGCACCCAGGGGGGAGAGGGGAAGCTTAAACCCTTCCCATGATCATGAAATAATCATGGAAAAATTACCAAAACCAGAGAAGACCTGAAATTGTGCTTTTTAGAATTTAAATTTGGATACTTTTCGGAAAAGAGTCCCGAAGACTGAATTCTGTTTCTAATTTCGCCAGGATAAGTTGAATTACACCATAATGCCTTGTTAAAGACTTTAATTTTGAATATTTTTCAATGTTTCATTGAACTCTTACCCTCTCCTAATTTTCACTCTCCTAAAATTTCAATTGAGAGTTTAAAATTACCCTATCCCAGTCATCTAACACTACTAAATATAGACTAAAATTGTTTTCAAAACCCCAATTTTGGAAATTTGCAGTGGAGTTTCAAACAACCTAAAACCATCAAAGTTACGAAGCAGAAACTGTCACTAAAAAAAATATTCTGTTTTATGAAATTCTAATTTAGCGAAACTCTCTAGAAAAAACCTTGTCCCAAACTACATTTTGTTAACATCCCTAACATTTCGTTTTTAAGACTTCAGTTTAGTAACATTTTTGCAGCCGTTCTTCCGAACCAACCATCTGTGTGTGAAGGCATACATATGATTCTTCAGCCAATTGGCTGAAATTAGCCAATTTGATTGGTAAAACATAGTTCCGCCCTTCTATCAATCTGCCTTAAAAAAATTTCTATCCACTCTAAAATTTTCAATCCATTTAAAATTTCTAATCTCTAGACGAAGTTAATGGGAGGAGATAGCAAAATCCACCCAGCTTTAAAAGGGAGCATTCTTCTTCTTCGCTTGCTTGGTTTTGGTTGGAAATTTCAATTTGAAAAAATTAAATAAAATAAAAGAGTTAGAGAAACCAAAATGGTAAAAGTTAAAAATAAAAATTATGATAAAATTTTTTACTAAATGCATTTGATAGCACTTTTGCCCGTAGAACCAACCAGTCACAATATGTCAAATATTTTCAGCCAAATTGTTTGAAAGTAATCACATGTATGGTGAAGTCGCCAAGGTCTTCCTAAAATTTTGTTTTTAGGAACTAATGCTTTATGAACTTGTAAATTTAGGAGGGGGGGGGGGGTATGGCTTTTGAAGCATCATTAGTTTTGCCTTTCACTTCACTTTTCAATGTTCCTCATGAAACTTCTAGCCCCTCCCAGGATACAATCCTTGGTGTGCCACTGCAATGGACCAATTATTTATTAAATGAATGAAAAATTATTTATATATTTAAAAAATTATATATAAACAATTCTTTGTAACAAGCAGTAAGTCAGGCTAAGGCCCACTAGTCAGTGCTAAGAACGAACTTGATACAAGATACCAATAGCTTGGTTATGATATCCAGAGATGCAGTTTTTGCCTTTTACATTTAGAAAAAAAATGATGTCTCTGGGTGTAATATTTGGCTATCGGGTATTTGCATGTAATTCTATTTGATCAAAAGATGACATTTTATAGTAATATAAATGGTAAGCCTACTTATTTAGGGATTTCTTTTGCTCATTGCTGGTTTACTTATTATCCGTAGAATTAAAAATCCGGACTGTCAAATTCTGGATTAATGTTTTGTCCCAGTTATAGTCTGGATAAATAAGGATGAACTGTATTAATTAAAAAATCTTTTTAGATATATTTCATTGACAACAACTGGGGTAAAGATCTGTGTTTATCTGGAACTTCTGAAATAGCACTGGCTTCCTACCTTTCGCAGAAAACTTTGAAAATGGAGGACTTACCTTTAAAATTATGTGCATATAGTAGATGCTATAGAGCAGAAGCTAACAGGCATCAAAAAGAAAAGGGAATTTTCAGGTATTTATGTTTATTTGTAACGCATGAACTTACATTTTTATTCGTTACTTAAATTTCCGAATTGAACCTTGCACCAAATATTCGAGTCAATTTACCAGTAGTTAAAAATTGAGGATATTTTACTTAAAATTGCTATGCATCTTAAAAATAAATTTTAAATAAACATTTCATTCCATAGATGAAAAAATAATTTGAAAATTTATGCTAAGATGGCAAAAATCTCATAACCTGTGCTGAGAAAATTCTCTTAAATGAATTTCATCATCAGGTAACTAACCTCAAAAATAGTTTTTATTTTCTTGTAATCTCATGAATAAAAGATAAACTGTTCATAATTTTGATTAGGTGATTTTTTTTCTTTAAAAAAAAGTATTTATTTTTCAAATTTTAGTAACTAGAGAATATTCTTATTCTCTGAAGAATATTTTGTCTGAGTTTTGCTGGATACCTGTTTTTTTTCCTCTCAAATTCAAACTATCTAGAATTATGCTATATTATTAGACTAACTGGCATTTTCATTGAGCAATATACGATTTTGTTTCCGAACAACGGAATCTGATTCTACGCTGCACTCTCATATATTTTTTTCTACAAAAAAAAAAAAAAGCAGAGAAGAGCTAAGGTAGACCAACAAACGAATGAACACTTCCAATAAATGAGCACTTCGTGTTTCTTGAAAAGAAGTTTTTTTTATAAAACATTTTTCTGCGGTGAATTGGCAGAAGTAACATCTTTCTACACATTTAAAAAAAGAAAAATGATTAGAAAATGCTGCATTTGTTCTCTGGTAGGGGTGTTCATTCACTGGGTTTGAGCATTTTTTTTTTGTTTTTGTTTTAACCCCCTGTGAAACCTGATGCGGAACAATAAAAGCTCTAGCAGTTTTTTCTTAATAATTATGCATAGTTTGTGTTTCTACTGTCGTGTGGCATATTGTATAATTTTTCATGACGATATGAGATTTTGAAATTGAAAATACGCTTAAGTGTTCATTCACTGGTCGGTCTACCCTACATATGAACTTACAAATTTATCTTAAAAGATTTTTTTCACACCATTGTAATTTTTAGCATTATTGAAATGGACTCAAAACTTTCGTTGAATTATGAATAATACAATACTATTCTAATATAGCAAGTAAAATTCTCTATTATATTTATTATTATGAAATGTCTCTTTTTTTTAGGGTTCATCAATTTAGCAAAGTTGAAATGTTTGGTGTCACAGCAAATGAAGTCGGAAATGAAAGCGAAGATCTTTTGAGTGAATTTGTTCAGATTCAAGAAGAAATATTTTCTGAAATTGGCTTGCATTTCAAAATCCTGGAAATGCCTCCTTGTGATCTTGGATTACCGGCATATCATAAAATTGATATGGAAACTTGGATTCCAAATCAGAAAATATATGGAGAAATATCAAGTGCATCCAACTGCACAGATTATCAAAGTCGGAGATTGAACATTAAATACGTTTCTCCGAGTACTAAAAAGGATAAATTCTGTCATACTGTAAATGGAACTGCAAGTGCTATACCACGATTACTTATAGCTATTGTTGAAAACTTTCAAAATCTTGATGGTAGCATCACTGTACCAAAGCCCTTGCAGGACTGTTTACAAAAAGAAGTTATTTCGGAAAAACTCAATGAAAATTTAGTTTGCAAGAAACCCGTAGGTTAATGTATAAATACAATTGTTTGAATTTATTATTCTTTGCTACTAAAGTATGAAGTGGTCAAATTAAGATATTTTAAGTTTTATTTTTATTAGAAAAATGGTTGTTCAATTCATGTTTGTGAAAGTTGTTCACAATAAATAACAGGAAGGGGGGGGGGGGGAATCTTTAAAATATTTGACTACTTTTGATTCTTTTAGAAAAAAATGAATTAAATCTGCATTTAAGTAATTGTTGACAATTATTTAAAATGTAGGTAAAAATACCAACTGCAATATCTTTAATTAAAAATTGAGATTTTGCTTGATTTGAAAAGAAAAATATATGTCATGTAACTTGTTCCCGAGAACCTTTTATGACTAGAAAAAGGAGAGGAAACTTAGCTTTGAAACATTAGGTTATGACTCTTACAAATATCTGCATTGCAAATGGAATTTTGAAGTAATTTCAAATATTAATGGGACATCTGAATTTTAAATATTCTTTTGACTTTAATCAATTTTTTCCCTGTCTACAATAATATTAAATTGAAAGAATTTTAAATTACATTTCAAATTAAAAAAAAAATGTCTATTTTATTTTTAAAATGGTATATTGAATAATTATTCACATTAGATCAAATAAGACAGCATTTAGAAATATTCCTCTTGCTTATAATTTGAAAAAAAGTTTATGGACATAACGCAAAAGTGAAAAACGAACCAAAAGTAAAGCAACATAATTAATATGCCACTGGATAATTTGGTTTAAAAATATAAGTATGAAAAGCATCTGATGCTTAGTTATAAAGTTATTAGGTTATTTCTGTATCAGTTCCTCGACATGTTTTTACGAAGTTATTGTGGATAATTTGGTACTTCAGACACAAACTGTTGACCTCATAACAGAATGATCTTCTTGATTCAGTTTAGAATAATAAAAGTAAATCACAGGATATTAGATTTTTGGAATTTATTCGTGGTTTCTGGAAAATTAAAAAAAGTAATGTGACATGGGACTCAAGTCAACAAGAATTTAAATATACTTGCATGTACATATGTATAAATATATTTAAAGTATAAAAGTTGATTAAAATGTTTTTGAAAAAAAAAAGAACCAGTTTCAGCTGGTAATTAATTGCTCCAAAAAGTAAAAAATAATTTCATTCTTTGAACACAATCGAAGTCCTTTTAAATTTTATACTTCAAGTTTTTAAGTTGGCCCAGAAACAATAGATAGAATCATAAGTAACTACAATGCAATTGCAAATGTACATATTAAATGGATCCAAGTTCTTCAATAGCATTTGCATACATTACATTGATAACCACATAGTGTAACAGCACAAATGTTCTGTTCTTAATTTTTAATGTTTTTTCTAAAAAATGTTGGTAAAATTTGGTTAAACATTATTTTACCTGTCTATTTACTACCTATACTAGCAAAACTATTTATTTTTCATGTTTCACCTGGTTTAATGCTGTACCACATTAAATTTAGTTAATAGAGCTTAGTCTTGAAATATTTTCAAAAAAAAAAAAAACTTACTCTTTGCATTCTTTTTTAAATATAAAAATCTGTTTTTCAAACTAAAATATACTGTTAGTGTTTATTTCAAAAACAGCAGATATGCATTCAACAGAAATATAACTACATTCATAATATACTCAAAAAATAATATAGTGACAATAAGGAGTTGAAACTCAGACTTAATTTCTGTGGGGAAACAACTAACTTTCCTTTTAAAAAAGAGTAATTGTTTCTAGATTGCTCAAAGTTGTGCCAGTTTTATTGATTTTCTATTACATCTTATACATTTTAATATGTAAATGAACTGTTTTTTCTTTCCCCCTTTCTGTGAAAAATACAATATCTTATCATACACTCTTTTGTATTTATAAAACTTAGGTTTTATGCATGCATTTGGAGTGCTTGTCCATGTTTAACTCTTTGGCTTAGTTTTATACATTTACTTAAAATTACAATTGCCTTGGAATTTTTTTTCAACAAATATGAAACACTATTAAAATCAATATAAACATTTTATGATATAAAAATATGTATGTACACTTTGCATTAGATATATCATGACTTGAGGGAAAATGTAAATAGTTTATTTCCGCTTTTGCAGCAAATTTTCGTAACCCATATTTGATTGCATTTTGAATGAGAATTGATAAATAACTGGAAAATTACCTAAAATAGAAGGGAAAAAGAAAAGTTATTTAAAAAGATATTTTTATTGTATTTCTTATTTTAAAATACAAGCATAAAGTTTTCTACAGAAATATTTACATTAAATACATAAATACTTACAAGGGGCTTAAAAAGCTAGCTGCTATACGCTTTCACGCAGAAACCTTGGTCAGGCCACATGTAGTGCAAAAATATTGGAAGACAATCGTCTCCAAAAAATATATTAAATTCTTTGAAGAATGATATTTTAGCACAACTATGATATAGCTCTAAAATGACTGACAATGTAACTTTTTGGTTTCATATCTCATTTTCAACTGTCAGTCATCTACTGACAAGGCCTGAACAGAAAATTTAGTAGCTTTCACCAGTGACAGACAGGGCAGCTAATGTGTTAAGAAATTATTGATAAAGATTCAATTAACATTTGTTGTCAACCTAGTGAAATATGCATTTACATAAATTAAAAAAATATATGTATAATAGCATGTATTTTAAAACATCAATTTTTGGTAAGCATACAAACTGTACAAAATTGCATTAATTGTTTAGTCAAGATTTTCATTGGCCGAATAATTTCTTTAAATTAGTGAATCACTTTAGGGGCCCCTAAAACGTCCTTCATTTTTTACATAACTCAAAAAGGTCCTCGTAATGCTTTAAAAAGTTCAGTAACATAAACGATTAATTCGAAGGGAAAAAAAATTACTGCTTGAAGCAGTGTTTGGCAGCATCTTGTTAACAGAGTACCCACTCATGGTTTTAAATTATGTGGTGTAATTTGAAACATTCATATTTTTTAAATGCAAGTTAAAGTATGATATACCATATTCAAAACAATGTTTATTATCTAATAATCAACGAAACAATATTTAAAACTACATTAAAAAACTTTAAAAAAAGTATTTATATTTATTATTTAACTGGAGAATTACATAATATGAACTGTGAACTACACTAATTATTAAGACAGTTAATGCCAGGCCCAGGATTGAGCTTTGGGTTATTCAGGCTTAATCAATATTCTCAGTGCAAGAGAACAGGGTCTTTCTTCAGAAAATTCCGAAAAATAACAATATGCATTTATAGTTGTGTGGTGCAAAAATATTTTAAGACAAAGTATTAAACTAGAGTAAAAGTATTTTTGATTTATTACACTCTGAGACACTGCTGATTAATGTATTTGTCATCTTTCTTTTCAAAGTTTGGACTGGATTATAATCACTGTATTTAGCAGTTTAAGCAGACACGTCCTATTATCGAAGTAGTTATAAAGAACAAAAGTTTGCAGGCAACAAGGTGTAAGTTTATCAATTGAAAATTCAATAATTTTTAGCTCAGTGATTTTTCTTTAAGTTCTATACAATTTTTCAAGGGTCATCTTATGAAAGTTAATTATAATTTAAATACTTAACAGGGGCGGACTGGCCCGGTCGGCTGGTCGGGGATCCCCGACTGGGCCAACCGCTGAGTGGGCCACATCAACTAAGGTTTCCTGCAAAAATTTTTTAAAAAAGGTTGAAAATATATATTTACGAAATGCAAAAAAAAAAAAAAAAAACATTTGAGAACATTAAGTATTTCTTTCCTACTTAGGGGGCCGGGGGCAATCGCCAATGTAGATAGCTGAAATCCACGTGTGAATACTTTCCTCTCTTCTCAAGTTTCCCTCTTTGTTCAGAGCCCTGGGGTTACGGCTCTCCCATTGGGAAAGCTCAGGGATCCAGAGCAATGGAGGTCGGCGCGAGACTGAAAAAGGGCTCGAGCGGAAAAATGAATGATTGAAACTTATTTTTGTACTCCTTAACGAAAATTCAAGAGGCTCTCGTGATCAGACAAAGGTTATCCTGCCTGCAATAAATACGCGGGTTACGGCGTACGATGTTTAGTCATGAGAATCTCTCCAAAAAAAAAAAAAAACCTCCGAAAATGAGCGAAATTTTTCTCCCCGTTCTAAAAAGCAAGTTTTGTCTAACTGTTGACCAACTTGATACCTCTACATTGTAGGGAAAGGAATCGAAACCCCCAATTAGAGACCCAATAAGAGAAGTGTCGAAAGTTTACATCCCCGCTTTAAAGCCCGGAGTAAAAAGATAAGGGTAGAAATTGAGGATTCTCTTCCGGAGAAGAGGATTCCATTAAAGAAGAATTCCGGATGAATTATGTCATGATGAGGTGAGGCTACAAAATTCCCCATCCGAACACTTTGAGATCAATGTGTACAACGTCATTTTGGACACAGCCATCCCCCAACTTAAAAGTTGATTTGTTGCAAACGAACCCCTGTTAAAAGATATTGCTTTGTTAGATCTTGCCCGCTTCCCCGAAATAAGATCCCTAGACGGGAACTTGCCGCAAGATGCACTGTGTGCTTTATCCGATTGAGCAAAAGTAGACAAAGCAGATGTTCGCGAAGAACTTATTCAATTTTATAGGCATTATTATGATTATAATAAACCACTTAAAGATTCTATAAATTCCATAAATGTGGAGTTCTTCGACGATTTTACTGAAGAGAGTAATGCAGAAAATATTCAGTGTCAAAAAGAATCATGTAAAAGGTGCATAATTTGTGGTTTTAAACTTTTACATGAACTAAATCTATATGGACCAATGTACCCTTTATTATATGTTGTATATAAATACGTCCTTACCCTTTCATGCACGCAAGTATATAGTGTGAACGATATTTTTCAGTTTTGAAATTAATAAAAAGTCTCTTACGTTCGAACCTTGGACAAGACTTGCTTGAGGACTACATGTTGATTAACATCGAAAGCTCATTTAATTACGACTATGATAAAGTAATTGACAGTATTGCTTCTAGTTCAGCAGAACTAGCGCGGTTGCTCAATGTTTGAGTGAAACGGAATGTTTTTATTATTTAAAGCCTTTTTTCCCTCATTGAGCAATTTCATGAAGAAAAAAACACCATTTTGTCTCGCACACGACAGTGCATTAAAATGTAAAGATTTTAGTAGGAAATGTGTGTGAACATTTTTTCCTTTTTTTGCTTAGAAGTCACATATGGGCGATTCTCTGTAAACTGGTAATTGGCTGTCCGGGCCAAGTATTTTGAAAATAATAAAGTGTACTAAAGTAATTATCGCTCTTAATACAAGTAAAGCATTAATACTTTGTGGCCCGATTGCATTTGGAGCGATAACAATTTAATTTTTTTTTCTAGAAATTATCTAAGCACCAAAATTACAGTCCCCTGGCTGTCCCAATCGAATAGTTTAACACTTCAAGGCAATATTTCAGAAAACCTATTAACACTACATAAATATGGCAATTAATATCTAAAAATAGAATAATGCAACTATATATTTTTTATGAAATAAGGTCTAATTACGTATTTCTAAAACTTGAAATTGTCATGTAAATTCTGTCCGGAGTTTTTTCAAACAGTCCCCTGCCACGAATTCAAAGCTTCAATAGAAAAAATCTGTTACTCTTGCAAATTTTTTTTGGCATGAAGTTTAAAGTAATCAGTGTGAATTTGCCGAAATTGCCGAGAACGGTGTTGAAACGCCACTTTGTTTAGATCGAGAGCCACATTTGTCCTGAAAGTATGCATCGTGATCGTTGCGAAAACAGTCCTCTGGGAAGTGATTTTATTAATGTTAATTAGTTTAATTATGAAACATATTAATTATTATGTCCACGGTTTGTGCCTAAATTTATTGGTAGTCTCGTAACTAATTATATTCCAATAGTTTTGAAGAAATTACGCAACAAAGAGCAAAAACACAGTCACCGGGCACAGTCCCCTGCCTAGTTATACTAGGCGGGGAATTTACCCCCTATCATGATTTATCAGAAAAACACAAATTTCAATTGGCCCTCTTTCGAACCAAAGTAATAGATTCATTTTCTGAACAATAGTATTATAATTATACGAACATTTCCAAAAACCATGCCCGGACAGATTTCGTATGAAAAATGACGAGTTTACAGAGAATCGCCCATATGCATTTGAAGTTTCTTAAGAACGGAAATTTTATTAAATTCCCCTCTTTAACTATTATTTTTAATAAAATGTATGATCTGGCGCTTGAGGAAGAAAATGTCAGTTTTCCATGAAAAAGCCCTATTGTACTATGACTATCTGTGTAATTTAAATATGGATTAAAAATGTAAAGTATTTTTAGTGCATGTTTTTCTTTTCCATTTCAGAGTTCCTACTGTTACATGTGTCTCTATCTGGCATAAAGCTTAATAATATTTTAATTTTGAAATGTGATAGGAGTATGGGCTATGTAGTTTCGCTTACGTAGTATTAGTATACATTAAAAAAATAATAATAATACGAAGGTGGGCCAAAATGTCATCTTGCCGACTGGGCCAAAGTTCGCCAGTCCGCCCCTGATACTTAAACTACATACATAAATGAAAAATAGATTAATAAAATAAAAACTGCAATGGAGAAAAGCAATTATAATTAAAGAAGGGGAAAGTTACTGTCCAAAGCATTGGAAAAAATGGATACATTACCTTTTAGCCCAGTCAAATTTCCATCATTTACACTATCTATAAAATCTTTCAAGGCAAATTTCAAATATTTCCCATTATTGAAAATTGATTTTGAAATAGTGATGTTTTAACTTTTTAGTAATTTAGAAAAGTAGGTGGAAAAATATTAATCTGCATTTGGTAACTTTTATTTTAACAACCTCACTAAAAAAGAAAATAAATAAATTAAAATAAAAAGACACGAAAAACTTTTAATTATTTTCTTACATTTGAAATTATAAAGTAATCTTCAGGCCCAAAAGATGCTTCTTTATTTGAAAATCATTCAACAGCCTTCATTAGAAATATGAATAACAGAGTAACCATCAAATGGTCAGATTTCATTCATCCCACAGCGATAAATAAATGTCTGCAAAGTAAGAATTCTTTATTTAAAAATTAAACACTTTTATGGTGAGAAAGTAAAAAATTTGTTTGATTGTCCTTTTGATTTAATTTATCAATCAAACATAATAAGATTAAAGCAAGATATGTAAAATATTACTAATATCATAAGACCATCTATTTGAAAAAACTGCTTTAGAGTATAGCCGTGAAAGTTGAAGCACAAAGTTGTGAGGGACAACTGGTAAATTTTTAATTTTAATCAGTCAAGCTTCATCTCAATAAGGATAAGACACCATAAGTTCGAAGATTCAAGATTATTTATTTCCTAATATTTTTATCTCTCGCATACACGTTTCAACCACATTTTCGAAGCTTAAATATTACTCAATGGACTAAGAAAGACTGCCAAAAAGGGGCCACATAGAAAAATACTGAAAAAGAATAAAAAGGGCTGCACCACAGCAAGAGAGGTTATGATAAAAAGAACACAAGTGCTGAGGAAATTTGCATAATAATTGTGATAAAAACCATATATGATTTTAATAGTAGTGACATGTGTGAGAAAAGTAAGTTGATACAATGATTACACCACCTAATATATGATTAAAAAAAAAAAAAAATTCTAATCACAAAAATTTAAATCACTGCACTTCTAATGAGCTAGTGTAACTAATAGGCAGAGAAATGCTGTGTATTACTAGTTGCATGAAAAAAAAAAATGATTCACAACTATTAAAATTAAAAAATCCACTTACATTTAAGTCAGCCAAAATTTTCTCAAATTGTTCTGTCTTACTACCAACACAAGAGGCACAACTTAAATGAAATGAAGGATTCTGAAAAAAAGAAAATAATACTGATATCAAAAATTATACCACTAATAGATCTCAATATGTTTTCAGTAAGTTAACATTTTTTAATCAAGTGTCACCTGATTTTCAAAATATGTAAAATTACATTATACAATGTTTAAAATGATCAGTAAAGAAAATGAAACCATATAATATAAAATATTAATGCATGTAATATAATGTTCGTATACAACAAATATTAAACAAGTACAAAAACAAGAAGAAACAGTCAAACCTTGATATCTCAAACCTCCTTATCTTGAAACCTTTGATGTCTTTAAAAAAAATCACTCGCCTTTTTTGCATAAAAACTCATGTGTTTTCCACAGTCTTCTCGAAATGTATTTTTTGAAACCCTCTTGATATGTTGGAATTTTTCTCCAGATGAATTTGAATTTTCATTTTTCTTCGACAATTTTTGAAGTAAAACCAGTTCTGAAGACATCTGTTTTTAGTTTTTTATCTCTTTTCCTAGAAAGTATAAAAATAGGGGATTGGAGCAAGCTAATAGAAGTGTGTGGCTATGAGAAGGGCCTTTAGTCTTTTTTATCTCAGTGTTTTCCCCAGAGGTTAGCTTCTCTGTGCTTTTTTTCGGAGCACATGCGCACTTAGAGGAGACAGGGTCAATTTTTTTGTAGCCGACTAATTTTCAAGTGAAAACAGGAAAACTTGTTCCTTGCCATGATGCAACTTTTAACACCTTTAAAATTGCTACTTATTTCAAAATAACTTGTTAATTGTTACACAAAGTGGTTGCATTGTACACATATAAATATGCGTATCATATGTTGGTGTAATTATGAAAGTTATGATCACAACTTTCTTGAAACCCTGATAACTCAAACACTCAAGCCTTCAATTTTTTTTCTCCTCCCTAATGATTCGAGATATCAAGGTTTTACTGTATTAAATTTAGAATTTTATAAATAAAATAATACAAAGTAACCTTTTTAGTAATTTAGTACTTTCATTTCATATAGATTCTGTATGTGGAGTTTTTTATCACAATAAAATTATTATTTTTAGCACATGATAGGCGATATTTATAAAGCTTAGAACAATCAGAAAGTTATAGCCAGTTCTAACTTTTTTGCATTTCAATATCTGAAGGAAATCAAATTCTTAATCTACCTTATCAACAGCTAATCATGTTAACTATACCATCCCTTATCCATAAAAAAATAATCGTCCAAATCAGTTCACTATGTCAGATGCTATGATCTAAAAAAAAAAAAACAAAACATAAATATGCTTTGATTTGAGAACCTCCATCTTTTTAAAGTCGGTAAAAAAGAGACATAAATAAAGAATTGAAGCAATAAAGGAATGAAAGTTAAACACTTTTGAAGCATAAAGTCGTATTTGATTCCGTTTTTAGCTACGCAAAATTATGTGAATGATACTCAACGCAACAAGGGGGGTTATGGGTCATGACCCCCCTTAACGACAAATATAGCAAAAATAGCATTTGGTACTTATATTACGAAAAATTTCAACCCCCATTTTTGCAAATTGCACTTGACCCCCCCCTTCCGAAAATGACCCCCCTAGCCTGAGTGATCCCCTTGCTACAAACAATCATTATACTTACTTGATAAAATGTTGGAAGTTTAAATTCAAGTAGGCATAAATCTACTTTGTCAGCTATTTTCTCCAACTTTTCAAAGCCAGTATGTGCCTTCAAGCCAAGAAAAGTCCTAAAAATAAAAGTTAAGGTTACATTTTCCAACACTTATGGCAGCCCAAATAGTGCTAATTTTTATCTAAAAAGGAAAAGTATGCAGGAAATAGTTAGCACAAAGCAAATACATATAAAAATACATATATAGGAAGGATCCAGAAATGGTTTGACCAACAAGAGACATGAAACCCTCATAACAAGACCAGAAATAGCTTAAAATTGCAATTTGAGGATTTCAATTTCAAAAAAAAAGAATAGGACAAGCCCTAGACTAAACATATTATACATATGACAACCCCTAGTCCTTCCTTCTAATTTATGCGCTTATATTTTAATAACAACCCCTGTCAAAACCTGAAGCTATATCTGCCCTTGGTAAAGCCTGAGTTTGCACTTTATATCACATAAGCAATTCATCATTGAGGGATGATTTCCATCCTGACATGACCACCAAATTACTGTTATTAAATCGAATTCAGTAAAATCTAATTCTCAGAGACTTGTGATTATGCTACCAAAAAGGTGAAGAAAATATTCTTCATTATCAATGGTATAGTCGGTTTTTAATACATGGATAGCTCAGAATACAAGTGAACTAAGTTCATAAAAACTTTCTTTGTGCTACATAGGTTTAAAGTTCCATTTCATTGCAGTGGCCTAATGGTAACATCTTTTTAATTATAAATGCATCGGATAATATCTGAACCTATGACTTGGTTCATTATTACAATGAAATTTCATAGTTAGTGCACGCTATTGCACTGTTAACTCGAAAATGACAAAAAGTGGACAGGTTCACCTGAATTCTGAACCCTCCATATATGTTACTGTAAATGCCCGAAATCTAGTAAATTTTGACATTAACCTATAAATATCAACATTTACATATGAAAGACATGGGCAAAAACCCAAATACTTCCAGTATGTTGTTGGTGAAAATTGATACTTTCCTATTCTTGACTTTTATACTAACAGGCACACAGGCTCATCATTTCAAATTTTTCCAGGGCAATTTCATTTGAAAACAACAAAAAACCACGGTCCCTTATATGGAAACACATTGATTTCTCAAAGTCAGGATGGGGTCAATTCACCCCCCTAAATGACAGCCTGCATGGGCAAGTAAACATAAATGTACCAAACATTAAGAATTCAGAAAAATATGATGAAATATTGTAGGTTAATGAAAAGTATTTGAACACATATTCATGAAATAATACATCTTATACTGGTATTTGTTTCGTTCCATTAAAAAAAATATGTTAATGAATATACCTAGTTTTTTCTTCATTTTCATACACGTCTAGAGACTGTAATGCTACTTTGAACCTAGGAATAAAATTGTACAAATTTATTAGTATTATGAAAAAGCAGAAGGAATATAGTTATTTAACTATCATCTCAGTTGGTTCATAAAAAACATATCAACTAATAATATTTTTTTTCTAACTTATGATTAAAATATAAATTAAATGATAATCATAAACGAAAAAATGAAAAAAAAAAAAAATAAGAAATTCTTCTCAGTGTATGTTTTGGGCTGTGGAAATTTATTTTACTTCAAAGACCAACTGCAAATCAAATTTTTAACACTTTCATCTCTCAATTTCATAAGTTACAAAAAATTCTTGCAACAAGATCAAATCTTATGATTGACAGGTTCAGGTCTGTCATTTCATATTTTTACAATGTGAAAGACTGAATTCTTTAATTTTTATTAAACTTTTATTTTACAAATTCTTCTAATATAAGCATTTTGAGTAAGAAGGTTTTATACTTTGTTTGGATTTGGATACCTTTTAGGTGTTCAAGAATCAAACAAGATATTTTTTGATAAATGTTGGAACTCAAAGACAAAGCTTGGAGAATGAATTGCTCATTTTTTTATATAATCCAGCTCATCTAACATGAGTCTTTTTGAAACACACACAATTTTTAGTACCTTCCTGCACTGTACATGAGAAAAAAGAAAAAAAAAAACGATTGAAGGAGAAAATTTAGGACTTGCAGAAGAGAGAGGAAAATGATGCTTAACTTAAACTATATTTTATTTATAAATGAAGTTAATTATTATTAAAATAGTTATAGATAAAAGGGGTTAATGAAATCATGTACAAAATAAGTTTAAATGATGCTTCAATGTACTTCTAAAATACATTAAAAGCATAAAAGCTCTGTCAAACATTCTCTTGCAGAGTTAATGACTTTGATGATTTTTGACACATTTCACACAGTTTAGTAAAATGTAAAATGTTTGAATACGCATAAAACTTGTAAGTTCATTATTTTACTAACATTATGAAATTAAACAGCAATAATAACAATAATAATAATTTTAAATGAAGCCAATAAACATTACAAAAATTCAGTTGAACCATGAACCAAAGTTCATGCTATGATTTCGGATTAGATGATTCTTACAGCATTTTTCCAAAGCGTACTCAACAAGCTCTATTTGAAAGCTGTTCTCATAACAATGCTACTTAACATTTCGTTTCCGATAAGAAATCTCATGTTGTAAAAAAGCTTCCAGGTCATTTGGCGAATTCATAGATGACCTGAAGCCTTCCTACTGATACACCCCAAAGCAGAATACTTTGTGGTGTTCTGCAACGTAAAATCATTCGACCAAAATTGTTCTGCAAGTACTTCAAGCACTGTAAGCATAGAAACGTAACCTTTTTTTAAAAAGTGATCCCAAAATCAAAACTGTGTCATACAGATCCATGAAAGGAATATTTGTTTATTTGTTCAGTACACAGTCTTAACTGCAAAGAAAAGCATGAAATTAAGATTTCAGGCTGATATTCTTGACAGAAAATGAAAAACATTGTACTATGCCTCCATTCTAGGCAGCTAAAAGAGCTACCTCTGTCCCTCCAAACATCCAACAACTCTGAGTGCTTCGACACCACATTAGAAACAATGTTTTCACTCAGAATAACAGCACATTACCAATAGTATAACCTAGAGCCGCTATATAAACAGGCCGGCGCATCAAGCTTAAGTTTGACCACTTTGGATCCAATTCATAACTTTTACTTTCAATTTTTCATTGTTGCGGAGTAGGGTTACCAGAACAAAGTTTCGGACATTGCCAAACTTACCTGCCACTAATAATTGCTCACATTGAAAAATGACCAAAACGTGATAACTTGCCAGAAAAGACAACCACTCATCAATCGCCAGAAAAGACATAATCACGAGCTGGATCCAAAATGGTGAAACTTAATCCTGATGCGTCGGCTCGTCTATATAGCCAATATAATATATATAGCCTTAGTATAACCAAGTGATGGCTACACAAAGATGTTGAAGGTACAATTTTAGCCTTATATAGCTAATCATTTACGGATCAGTCTTTGGGGAGGGTGATTAAGGGGCATAACACAAGTGTAGCCAAAGAGAATTTTCTGCAAGGTTTTCTGCAAATATTTTTTACTAAACATGTAATTTTGAAGCAAATTTTGCAGATTTTGTGCCGTTCAAATTAAATCGAAAGTTCCTGCAAATGTCGCAAAAAATTCGACCTTTTGATTTTCTGCCTAGTGAGCGTAATTTGAAAGAAAATGTGAAGAAATCTGCCGAAATTGTGCGAAATTTCTGCAAAATTATATCTTTAGATGTAAAAACTTCTTGTAGAAAATCTGCCTTTTCAGCAAAAAATTTTTCGTCACATTTGAACGGAATTGTTCTGCAGTTCAAGTATCTGTTCTGCGACGTACGTTCCAAATTTAGCAGTATTCTGCTTTGGGGCTGATACATATACATACATTTATTTACACATATTACCTTTATTGAGGCTGATTGCGAAAATAATGGTGCACAAGTAAAAGTTATTAATGAAATTTGCATTTTTATGTTTCATTACTTAAAAGAATTCCCTTCGACATTGACACGTAACTTCACAATAATGAAGTTCCATGGAAAATATGCTCTTTCACACATATTTAGCCTTCTGCTTACATTACAGATTTTTTTTTTTTAATTTATACCTTAACCCTATCAATACTAATCTTTTTTTTCAACAAAATGAAACACTTTTAGGACTCAGGGGGGATTATTCAGTAGAACATGTGTCCTATTGTTATATTTAACTGATTTATCAGGCCATATTTGTCCCAGTGATATTGGAAAACTGAATGAAAATGTAATGAAAAGTTGCGTAACTTTTAATTAGAACTATTCCATAGAGGTACTATTTCTTGGGATCTATGTGTCCCGTTAGTGTCGTTAATACATTATTCTTTGTAAAAATGGCAGCTCAATTTTCTAACAACAAAATATTTTGTTTAACACAGATTGTCAAAAATTGCCCTAGGTGCAAACATACAAGACAACATTAGCTATCATAACAAGAATCAGAACACCTTACCTTGAAAAATAACTTAATTGAGCCTTAAGAGAATCAATGAATGGCGGAATCCAGTGATGTCTTAGTTTGACAGTTCTTGATAAGCTAATGTGAAAGTCTTCTACAATGTCTAAAATGATTCCATGAGATTTTGACACATTCTTCAATTCTTCAACCATGTCTAAGAATTCTTCTGGAGGCTTATCTGGGGTAATTTAGAAACTTTAAGTACCATACAAAATCTAGTAGGATAATAGTTAAAGTAGTTAAAACAACAATTATAATAATAATTTTAAATGAAGCCAGTAAACAGTACAAAAAATCAGCTGAACAATGAACCAAAGTTCACGCTATGATTTGGGACTAGGTGATTCTTGCAGCATTTTCCCAAAGCCCACTCAACAAGCTCTATGTAAAAGTTTATGAACAATGAGTTTAGAAAAATAATGTTTTTTGTTTTTAATAATGTCAATAAAATTTAATGAAGTGAACTTCTTTCCTCCTTATTATTACGTAAACCATTTCAAAAAGCTGGAGTAGTCTGTATCAATCCATGCAGAGAGATTACTTTTATAGCATTTGGAAGCTTTCGAAATGAACATATGTTAAAATTTGCAAAAGAAGAAGTAGAGACACATTTTTTTTTTTTTTTTTTGATAAGACTGGATAATCAGGAGATTACTGTAGTTCATATATTTTCCAGGTGATGCCCCCCCCCCCCCGCTTTTCCCCACATATTAAATAATCTGTCTTTGCAATTCTATCAACTATTTTATTTTTGCTACAGCCAGATGTTTTGCAGGCTTAATATGTATAGTTGTACGCAAAGGAGAGTCAGAAGGGACATGTTTGAGCTATTTGAATTCCCATTCAATGCCCAAATATCTAGGGTCTTTCATTTTTTTTTGCGAGGATAAACTCATTTTAATTTAACAAGTGCAAATCTAGTCTTAGACCATTCTATTTCTTTCTATTCCTTACTTTCAATAATATCAAACCTTCCAAGATCACTAAACCCAAACTACAGTCGAATCCGCTTAACGGAATCGCCATTTGGCCACGAAAAAATATTCTAATAAACGGGATATTCCACTTTCCAGGATCAAAATAATGCATTACAACGGTTTGGTACATTGAAAATGCAGTATATTAAGCGGGATGTTCTTTAACTGACATTCTAATTAGCGGGCTCGACTGTAGTTGAAAATCCTGATTTTTATATCTACATTCTTTACACGAATAAAAAAGTGATCAGAGCAGTTTCGTTCGAAGCAATTCCTACCTCTACACATTTTAGTTGTAACCTAACTTGATCCGTCAGCATAATCTGCAGGCACAGAGTATGTATGAAATGCATTTACAGAAATGAGATACTTTTTATTTTACATACATTGTTACGGTTTTTATATGAAGTTTAACTGTGTATGTGAGTGTTTTTAATCTTTCTTAGCTATTTATATATTAGTACAGTTATTTTAATTCATTTTGCAAATTGTCCCGCAAAATTTGCCTGTCTATGGATACTGAGCCATCCTATTTTGAGGATAACTGGGAGCTTATTATATTGAAATAAAAGATGCCGATGAGTTAAACATTTGTAAGAAAAGCAAGAGAAGAGATCATTGTTTTAACCAGGCAGATCTGAGAATAATCTGGAAATTAAGAAAAAAATACTACTTCAATAATATTGTACAGGCGCTTGCAACAGTTGAGCAAAAGAGAATAAAACAAGCAAGGGGGTTGATAGCTTTAAAAGTGCCATTGATCTTCACTGGGGACTGGTAAACTGACTAGGACTAGCCTAGCTCAAAGCCCGTTGCTTGTTGTTACTTTGTAATACATAATTTCGATATTTTTACATCATCATAACACAAAATTACCATACATTTTCCAATAAAAAATCTGTTTATGGAAAAACTAAAATGGCAACCTATTTTGAAGCATGATTTACGTTATAATGACTTATGAATGCCAGACATTACTTATCGATTAAAATATTAAAAATCAACAAAATTATACTTTAACTTCATCTTACATTCAATGTAAACATATGTCGCCCATACACCTCTTTCATGAGGAAAAGATCTGATTTTTCCACCATGCTTATTTGAGTCATTTTTAACTTCTGAGGCTGTAGCATTTTCATACATTTGTGAAATTTCATCAGGTACTGGAAGAAGAGTGCTGAAAAATATAGTAAAAAATTTAAATATAAGGATATTGAAAATAAAATATAGGCGTTAATTCTAAAGTCAAACATGGATTAAGCTACAGGTGGACAAGAGAACATTTGTTTGTGTAAAAGCAGACATCATTATTTAATGAAATACGGTTTCTAGAAAATGTGGTAAACAGACCTAGATAAAATTTTAAACTGTCTGCGAACTTTAATAACTTCTTTAAAATTTTCTGCAAAACAACTATGTATACTTCTCCAGAGTCTTATATGACTGCCAACGGTGGAACTAAAATCATATACTAGTACAATACGACTATATGCAACCAGTATGTTTGTTCAGTTGTATTTACTCCTTTTTCATTGTTATTGCGAGTTCCTTAAAAGAGAAGACCACCATTTGTCACTGACCTAAAAAGGGACCCCCCAACCCTATAGCATATTGTATAAAAATATCAAAATTCTCTGGAAAATTTAAACATTTTCTACGAACGGCATTTGTGTGTTCATCTATATTATCTCGGCATGATGATGAACTGTTGTGATATGCCTTTCTCCAAGGGTTGGTGGATCTAACTTCTGGTTTATTGTTTAAAAGTTTTCATTAAGATTCTGTCTTTGCTCGAGCAATAAATTAAATTCCTCTTCTAAAGTAAGTTATTTTAGTTTACAATTATTAACATTTTGTTTATTTCTTATCAAGAGGAAAAAATTTTACAGCAGTTTCTTGGACCAAGAACCCAAGGTACGTCGGTCCACCTTTAGAAAACTGCAAAAAAAAAAAAACTTTTAGAAGAATTAGCACAAAAACATTCTAGTTGTACGGCAACAGTGAAGTTTTTGAAGACTGAAGTTGTTCTGATTCTGGCATTAGAAGGTTCAGATATCAATAGCAATGAATTAAAAGTTAGAAATTTGATTAAGTTGTTTCAACTTGGAATATAGATCTTTAAATTTTATGTTTTTCATTTTAAACAGAAAAAAAAAGGTTAGATACAATACTAGGTAATATTTTTCATTCACACGGTAACGGTAGTTATTTGCACAATATGGACCAACGTACATAGACCATGGGGTACTTTGGTTCACTTTACAAGACTTTGTAAAAAAAATAATGAAAAAACATTAATGAGTTCTGGGATTTTTAGAAATAGTTTTTAACTCATGGTAAAAAGCTGAACTTGTAATTTTTGACGAGACCAAAAATGGAAAGTAGACAAGTGGATCAATGTGCCCCTCACAATATTTTTCAAGTAGTTAAAAAAAAAAGACAGAAATCAAATTAAACTTAATATTTCTATTTTTTTTATAAAACAAAACACACTATAGTTAAAATTTTTATAACTTCAGGTAAGCTCTATTTTATTTTCAGGAAGAAGTTATTGAATTTTTAATGCAAAGGTAGAGAGATTCACTTTTTTTGGATTTCTTAAAAATGAATGTACTAAACATGTTGCAGAGGTTTTTGTGAAGTATTGTGAAAGTTATCTCCCAATGGGAACGTTTGAAGTGATGTGCTTAACCACAGATATATAGTCTCTCTAGCCAAACAGATGTAATATGTATTAACAAATCCAATACGATATAGAAAACTTGCAATAGAAATTCAATGCACATCTTTAAAGATATATCACCCAGAGTACACTAACACTTCTTTGGTTACCCATAACATGATACTTTATTGATACATAAATAAAGTATTTCAAATTAATGCCAAATATCACTGGTCGTTGTTTATGAGCAAAAAGAGTAAAGTTAGGCATTTACAAAAGACTCAGAGAAATAATATCGCTAGATTACAACATTGGAATGATAATGTCAAAATTAAAATTAAAAAAAAAGAGAAATGAAAATTGAATTCTGAGCAAAATAGGTACACATAATGAACATGCGGTAGCACAAGACATTTAAATAAGCAACCACGGAGCAAATTTCATAATAAAAAACAGTATAAATGAAGTATATGTGCACAAAAAGAGAAAAAAAAATGCAATAAAAATCAAAGCACTGCAGTTCAGCAATTCCGTTCTAAAAAATTATAAAGAGAAATTACCATTCGTCATTATTTTTCGAGAATTTCGGGGTTTCACTAGCAGACTTGGAATTTAATGAAGGCGGAGAGTAACATTCTTCATCGGACGAATAATCAACTAAAGAATGCATTAAACGTTTTATTTGATTTCTGTAAAAAAAGACCGAGAGTGTTTCAGATTGTTTGTAAACAGAAAACGTAAGATCTATGTCGCATCATAATGTAATGATTTGACGAAGGAAGCAATACATAGGTCGCGCTGCAATCGCTTTTACGAGCAGTCCAAAAATCCGGCTGAGCTGAATTCAAGTGAAACGCCATTGCAATTGCTTCGAGGCGATCGCAATTGCAATCGCTACTGGAAGCTGAATTACTATAGAATTGCATCTCGTAGCGATTGTAAAGTTTCATTTGAATTCAAATTTGGGAATTTGCGATTGCATTAGTGAGTTGCGATCGTCCGTGTTTCACTTGAATTCCGGCCTAAGGCAGGAATTCAAGTGAAACAGGCGATCGCAAATTACAATCGTTACTGGAAAAGAATTACATTAGAACGTTTCTTGATAAAAACATCGTGACGTCAGCATGACGTTTGCCTATGAAAAACGAGCTTGATAAAACGTCACAGCCTACTTGGCGAATTAGAGGAGATCACTGACTGCTTGTGAGCTCTTATTGGTTCTACCCGTAGTGACGTCAGTGCCAAGTTAAGTTGATGATAATGTAATTCACTTCCAGTAGCGATTGCAATTCGAAGCGATCGCAATGGTGTTTCACTTGAATCCCTGCCTATGTAAATACTGGAGCGAAGACAGAGTGGGGCTCCAAGGGGCTAACGGGTCCCAAGTTCGATATAGCTGTTCCGTTAATTTTTTTCATGAGATTTAGTAAAATGATCAAAAATTTATTTACTAGGAGGAATTCAAGTGAGACAGGGACGATCGCAATTCACCAATGCAATCGCAAATTTTCCAAATTTGGATTCAAGTGAAACGTCGCAATCGCTACGAGATGCGATTCTAATGTAATTCGACTTCCAGTAGCGATTGCAATTTTGGTCTATTGCGATCGCATCAAAGCGATTGCAATGGTGTTTTACTTGAATTTGGCCCTAAAGCTTGATGCGTCGGCCTGTCTATAAAGCCCGCTTGATGCGTCGGCCTGTCTATAAAGCCCGCTTGATGCGTCGGCTCGTCTATATCACCTTTAGTTCAATGGCCTTATTAGGTCACCAGGTCACCTATTTTGACGAGCTGACGCATAAAGATTAAGTTGAACCACTTTGGGATCCAGCGGGTGTTTCAGTATTTGTTTTTTCTGGTGAGTGTTGTCTTTTCTGGCGAGTTATCGTCTTTTGGTAATTTTTCTCTGAGCAATTATTAACGGCACGTGAATTTGGCAAAGCTTGGTATTGTCCCAAAAATTTCTTCTGTCAACCCTCGCTCCGCAACATTGGAAGTTGAAAGCAAAAGTTAATAAATTGGATCCAATGTGGTTGAACTTAAGCTTGATGCGTGAGCATGTTTATGTAGCAGCTCTAGGTGGAACTAAGGCCTCTATATATACCTATATAGGGGCCTTATGGAGGTCTATATAGGGGGGGTTAGGTGGAACTAAGGCCCCAAGGCGGTAGGGGTTTTAGATCGAGCCGCATAGCACACTCTTTTCAGAAAAAATGCAAGACGGTAAAACCCTTTACCAAAATAGTTTAACTCGAGCTTCTTATTCTTTTACCGAAATCTTTTTTTTTTTACAATTCTTGGGAAAGAATTACTTTAAATTTCAAGTAACTTTTCATCACTACATATTTTTTTCACAAATAAAAACTCTGCCTGATAGTCGTCAAGTTAAGAAAATAATATTTCATATAGCAGGTCAAGCCCTTCAATTACGGTCATTTGCTCTTGCTCCCCCCTCCCCAGGGTTTGAAAAATTAATGTCTTTACACATAATTGTTCGTGATGTTGTAGTTGTTTTATGATTAAATTTGAATTGAGTATTACCCCCCCCCTCCGAATGATGGGCCATAGGTGACCCGTTAGGTGACCATAACTTTAAAACTAATTAGATCGTGGAAAGATGAAATAAAATAAACGAAGAATTCGAATTCACCTCTGAAAAATTAAATCAAGGATTGCAGTGTGGTCAGGAGGATTACTTCATGTTCGTAAATGATACAGTTTTGCATAAATTTCAATTTCTTATCACAGCCTCGCTCCTTCTCCGGTTTGCCATAATTAGCTATTATCCACTCAACCTCGGGAAATATTACATACAACGAGATGCACGAAAAATGTTGTTTGTTTTCCGAGACAAATTTACTTTTGACATCCAAATATAAACGGAAATAAGATTTCTAATTTGGAATTTTTAAGCAGCAAATAAGAATCTATAAAGGGTAATCCAGTACTTTTCCGTTACACTTACGCGATGTAAAGCATTTTGAATCTTCGCGATTGTTTTTCATTTTATTCAATATGCCATAACTTGCTTAGCTTTATCATATATTATTTTGTCGTTTTTATAAACATTTAATTTTTTTTAAAAATTTTGATGTGTTTGACTGTTTTTGCACTGCTGAAAGAATATACTATTGGATTTTTATGTGCAGCACTCTTGTTGTCTAAACTTGGAAAATTAAGCGAAAACTGAAATCTATCTCATTCCTCCCAACTTTCCCCTAATTCTAAGTATATTTCAATAACTTTTCCTGTTTTAACGGGGTTAAAAGGTATAGTGTTTTCCTTTTTCTTCGAAAATGGCTTTTCTCTCTTTTAAAGTACCTAAAGATCAAGTAGGACCGTACTTTAGTACTTTTATTCCTATTTTATGCAAAAATAGCTTACCTTCTACAGTTAAATGTTACTTGAGTAATTAAATTGACGTACTTGCTAAAATAAATAGCTGTTGAAGAACAAAGAAAAAAATTAAAAGAAAAAAATATACATCCTCTTTTAAATTAATTTTAAAACTAGTATAGGGAAAAGTACTTTCGGATCCCATTTTAAATATTTCAAATGTCATATACAAATGATCTGATTTATCATTATTTTTGCAACCCATAAAAAAGGCAGCTGCATACGAATAACTTAAAAATCAAAGTTTGAAAAGTCTGAAAATATTTGAAATGTGTGCTTCATTTTTTGAAATTTGTCTAATCTATATTACGCAGCTTTAATTAGTTCAACTCTCCAAATAAATAAGCTTAAGAAGTCAAAGGGTTATGTGACATCCACTAAAAAGAAACGAATACATATCTCTTTCATTATCTTTAGAAATGTGTAAGGGTTTCTTTTATTGGATTATTCCTTTGTATGGTTTCGGTAGTTTCGGTGAAACAGAGGTTTTAGCAGAAGTGTTGTAGCGGTTAAACCATCATATTCTCTTCGCTTGTCCAGCTCTGGTAAGTTAATTTCATGGTTTTGTTTATCGACGAAATAGATATTATGTAAAAAAAAAAGTATGAATAAAATTATCAAAAGAGCGAAAGAGACGAGGGGGAGGGGGGATCAGGGAAACTATGTTTACAATGTAAGCGAAACTAAAACTCAGTAAACAGGTTTAAAATCAGCGATGGTCACAAAGTTACTGATTTGTATGATAAAACAGTACTGGTTCAAAACTTTTTTCGGAGATTTCTTGAACTATTTACTTGGTTTTTCAGTTTTTTTTTCACAACAATTTTTTCTGTGACTCTTTTTTTCTTTTCTAATGACAAAAAGGTCATTCGCTCTTTTTTACTGTCTTCTCTTTTCAAGCTCTGGGAAGTCAGTTCTATAAATTTTTTTGCTGATTCATTATGTAAAAGATAATGAACAGAAATTTCTAAAAATAATATTAAAAAAAAGGAAGAAAGAGAGAGGATCGGAGAGAATATACATACAAGCGCGCGTTCACGGTTCAAACCCAGTCGAGAGATTTCAAATAATTGATTATTATTAAATTTATTGACTTGGATACTGTGCTGCTTAAGAATTTTTTGGAAGTTTTCTTGGACTTTTTTGTTTGATTTTTCGATTATTATTTTCCTTTAATCCTTTTTCCCTAACCATTTTTCTGCTTTCTTCTCCTCTTAATGTCTCTCTTCTCTGTTCGTTTTTATGGAATGAGTTCATGCCATATCAAATAAAATATTCGTCTAAAAAATTCTTACACGATAATAAATAGGATCAGATCGAACGGGATACACTGCAAAAAATAGATGTTGTTTTTAGAGTATAATACAGCTAATTTTATTGTAATAAACTGTAAATATTGTTAATTTTACTGTAATGAAGTGTAAAAATGCTAATTTTACTGTAATGAAGTGTAAAAATGCTAATTTTACACTAATAAACTGTAAAATTGCTAATTTTGCAGTTTATCACTGGGCAGTTTACTGTTTTAAACTGGAACCTTTTCTGGCAGTATTATACTATTGTTTTTACAGTGTAATACCGCTAATTTTGAGGAAAAAGACTAAAATTGTGGTAATAAACTGTAAAACTATTGCTTTACAGTAATAAACTGTAAAATTGCCAGTTTTACAATGTATTACTTTGCATTTCACAGTTTTAAACTGGAACCTCTGCTGCCGATATTATACTGTAAAAAAAACACGTTATATTTTGTAGTGTACCATTCTACCCCAGCTCCTACGTTTTAACTTCGGATTAATTATAAAACAGATATGAAGCAGGTGATGAAGTAGGTGAATAAATATCATAACAGATGAATATTCACCCCAATGTAAAGTACCGAAAACCAAATTATTGATTTCGATGTCAAAATCAGAATTGTACTTCAAGTTGGTTTCATCGAGTGTGCGGGTTGGAGTAAACACAAAATAAGTCCCAAAGAAGTCATTCCCCTAGCCAAATCATTGATGATGACTTTTATTGTTTTCGGTTAAACAAACTTTAAACATCAGTGAATGCGAATGATCCCAGCACTGTTAACAAAAGATTCCTCCATGGTCTTGTTGTTGTGAAAGTTGGTTATCCAAGACTATTTTCACTTCTAACATCAGGTCTTAATCAAGATTAAAATTTACCTGTTACCACAAACATACTAAGAGATCTATCAAAACGGCAAGCATAGGCTTTAGTTACATTTGTTTTGCGGAGCATTTCTTCCATTTCAAGAAAATTGGTAGAACTTTCACGCTCGTCTACTGTTTGATTTTTTATCGTGCAACCTTCCTCGACTTTGCGCACTCGCCAGGTGCTCTTCTGATTTTCTCAAAATCCTGCACTGCAAAAATGAACTGTTGTTTTTACAGTATAACACTGGCAGCCGAGGTTCCAATTTAAAACTGCAAAATGCACAGTAATAAACTGTAAAACTTGCTTCTTTAGTTTCTTACTGTAAAGTTAGTAATTTTAGTTTATTGCAGTAAAATTTAGCTGTATTTTCTGTAAAAACAACAGTATACTACTGGCAGGAGAGGTTCCAGTTTAAAACTGTAAAATGCACGGTAATAAACTGTTAAATTAGCAATTTCACAGTTTATTACTGTAAAATTAGCACTTTTACAGTTTAGTACTGCAAAAGTAACAATTTTACAGTTTATTACTGCAAAATTAGCAATTTCTACAATTTATTATTATAAAATTAGCTGCATTTGTACTGTTAAAAAGCAATAATTTTTTACGGTGTGGGGAAATGCGAAGCAACATTGAACAAAGATATAATAAGCGAACAAAAACTGAAAGTATCGGGAAGTGCACCTCCTTAACCTATCACCCCGTTTTCGAATGGAATCGTTCGTGGCTATCAGGCGCCGAGTTCGAAAACGAACAGCAATCTTGTAATCAAGTTGTTACAAACAGTAACTTTGCTACACTATATAAGTTACGAAATCAAAGCAAAAAGGATTCAATTGAAAAGAAACTATTCAGGCATTTATCGCTCGGGTACTTCAAAATAAGATTAGTTAGCACATGGAAGAAATCTTTAAGAATTTCTGATTTATAATTTTCTTGCAGATCAGAGAATATAAATTTGGTGAAGTGAGCAGCTTAGAAGAACCATGTCAGGTATGAGTATGTCATCTTATTTACTATTTGCAGAATAGTAGTGTGTTTTTAGTACACCCAGAAATTATAGAATGAGATATTGTTTCGATTTTGCTATGGATACCAATTTAGGATGCTCACACTATGAAATTGTAATAAAACTTATTGAAAACTTGTATTATGGGTAGTTTTGAGCATAGGCATTGAAAATGAATAAAATTTTATTCATTTTCAATTCATATTTATTTTATAAATTGAAATGAATTTTATATGCATAAATAAATAAAAATAAAATAAATAAACCCTCATACACACAACACTTTCTTTTCGGATTCTCTCAATTAGCAACTATTTTAGAAATTAACTCGTCTTTTGTATTAGTGACCACAATAAGTCAATAAGTGTTAATACGAAATCACGTAATGAAAAAAGGTGGAATAAAACAATATTGAGCTGAAAAACAAATAAATAAATAAATAAAAAAATAAACTTTAATACAACACAAAATTTTCCAATAATTGCATGCACTAGAGTTTCGGGTGGCAAAAAACTTCGAAAGTTAATGAATTAAAGAACATTTGACTTTTTTTAACGGAGAAAGTTTTTGAAGCTCATCAAAAAAAAAAAAAAAAAAAAAAAATCTGTCAGTTGTTAAATATTCTTTTGCTTTGAGCAGTGCCCAATTTAATATTCAGCCCAGCTTTCGTCTGAAACACTTTTTATGGTATTGTTCATTTTTTTGCTAAAGTTATAAGACACATAATAATACACTGTTTAAATTATTATTTTTTGTTCCATATTTATACACTGCGCTGAACATTTTTAAAAGAATACGTCATATACAAGGAATTCATAGCATTCTTAATCATTCATTACCATAAATCACTTTTGATTACAGAAAAAACAAATTTGCATGAAGAACAAGTAAAGACACCATGTGTTTCACTCAAAGTTTTGCCCTGAACGCTAACAAAAGATTAGCATGAAATAGGGTAAAAACACATTAATGCTTGAAGGCAGTAGCATATATGGATATGTTTCTTTAAAGTGTCTGCGCGAGAGCAACACTAACGAATTTTTATGGAGATATAATGGTTTAAAAATATCTTAAGTGTTATGTAAGTTTATAATTTACAATACAGTTGTTAATGCAGAGCATTGCCATTCTCAGAGAACTTGTAGTTTACTGTATAGTAGGGTGGAGCGAAAAACAAAAAGTTTGGAATTTTATTTTGTAATACCCAGCAAAAGCTGTGCATGCGTAAGTACAAAACACATATAAAATATTATCAAGTTTGTACAACTCCTTTAGGGTCCTACCAGGGCTTGAATTTCTCTAAAAATATGAAAAAATGTCAATTTTCAAAATTTTTTTAGATAATATAAATAATCACATTTTTTGTTCTATAACCATTAAAATGCTTCCTTTTAACACTCTTTTCATGCATCTTCAAAATTATTTACATTCTATTCAGTATTAAGTTCGTACATAAACCGTAAAGTTCCGTGAAATAAACCAAAAATTGACTTTTTTTTACCATTTTTTGCACATAGCAACGATTTTCTTTTTATAATCCTATTTTTCAATTAGATTCTATTTTTTGCAATGAATGGGCAAAATGCAGCTTTTAATTGTAAATGCAATTATATTTCGCTATATTAACCGCCCAGAACGCACCACAAGGAGGTAGCTGCATTTCGGGTGTCATTCTGCATTTTCCATCCACCCTACCTCGTTGTTTACATATTTTCTACACATTTATACGGATGCAATTTCTTTCTGATATTAACCAGGTTTCTCCTTTTGAATCAAAGTTTGAAGTTAGACCTATGTCACGCTTCTTTCTTCTGAACGCCAATGAACTGAAAGTCGAACCAGGTACCGATAGATAGGTAATTTTTCAGGCTTCATTAGCTTCAATCTATATAATTATACGATTTTAATTAGCGAAGATATCAATTAATAAGTAGTCAAGTTTAAAGCGATTAAGCCTAATAAATGATTAAATATGAAATCCATTCTTGCAAACCGTCGTTGCTATGAAACAGTGATAACAATGATAATGAGAATTTTGAATGAAGGCTTAACTAAATCAAACACGGAACTCATAAGCGGGCCACTTACGTAGAATTTTTATCGCTTGCTACTGGTAATATTTTGAAACATTTATTTGTTGAAGAGCCATCTACTTATATTAAAAACTGAGTATCTATGTCTGCTTTTTTCCTTTGAGCGAGCTGAACTTACTGAAACTTTCCTCACCATCTTGAAGGCGCGAAGCATCTCAATAATTCGAATGATTTTTTTATATAGGAAAAAAGTAAAGGCGTGAAGCGCCTGTAAGCGAGCCGCCTTGGCGGGGAGTAGTTTTTCTCACTACTTTCTACTTCAATTAGATTCTATTTTTAACCGACTTCGAAAAAGGAGGAGGTTCTCAATTCATAGCGTATACTTTTTTTTTTTGTTTGTTCGCATATAGCATCTGATCTACTGAACCGATTTGGACAATTTTTTTTTTAATCGATAGGAGATGGTGTAACTTAGGTACCATGTACTCATATGACGATATTTGTTCACTAGAAAAAAAGTTATGATTGAAAAACTAACATTTCATGTCATTTAAAACAATATCTGCTATCGTAAATCCTTACTTCAATGAGCGACCCGATGGTCAAGTGGTTATGCTCGTCAGGTTGAAGTTCCTGATGGAATGAGATCGAGTCCAGGTCTGCAAGGACTTTTTCGAATAGCTGCATGTTTTTTTTTTTTTTTTTTTTTTTTTTAATGATTTTAATGATTGTAATGTTCTTATGCAGGTACATCCTCCCATGGGAATGTGCCCCATATTTTTTTATGGTTCAAAATGACAGTTTTGGTCGGATCTTTGTTAAAATTGGCAATGGGGTCCTTCGATGCTGTAGAATTTTCTTATGGACGTTTGCGCCGTTTTTGGGGGCTTTGAATCGATTGTGGCAATAAATGGTTTTTGATTTGCGGCACCTGTATCATTTTTTCAAAAATTATATACACAATCAATTATATTATATTAATTTTTGTACCTTTATAAAATTCTGTATTTTATACATTGCATTTACGTCAAATTCAAGGTAAAATTAAAAGTCAAAAATTCTGAAGATGATAAATATATGTTAAAAATTAAATAAACTATTTTTTGTGATTTTCATATTGGTTGTGACCAAAAAACATCATTACAAACAAATAAAATGTATCAAACACCATGAGTGTTGAGTTATTGGGAAAAATCTACTGTGTAATGTTTTTTTGCACTGCGAGGGGGGAGGTATGAACGATCATTAAAGTGACACACATTTTAAAAAAATAAGATTTTGATTTGTGGTGTTTGAAAAAAGCTAAAGAGTCCACTTTAGTTGAAAATTATTTTCCATGAAAAGCAAAAACTTGCACCAATTTTCCAAGTCTTACTCTAACTCCTTCTCCCACAATTCAAATTACTTACTTTTACTTTCAATTTTTAACCGACTTCAAAATAGGAGGAGGTTCTCAATTTAAAGCGTATGTTTTTTTGTCTGTTTGTTCGTATATAACATCTGATCTACTGAACCGATTTGGACGATTTTTTTTTAAATCGATAGGAGATGGTTAACTTAGGTACCATGTATTCATATGACGATATTTGTTCACTAGAAAAAAAGTTATGATCGAAAAACTAAAATTTCATGTTATTTAAAAACAATATGTGCTATCGTAAATCCTTACTTCAATGAGCGACCCGATGGTCAAGTGGTTAAAAGCGTCGGGTTGAAGTTCCTGATGGAATTAGATCGAGTCCAGGTCTGCAAGTTTTTTGAACAGCTGCATGGTTTTTTAACTATATTTTGATTATTTTAAGTGCATTTACACTAAAAAGAATGAAATAAAATATTTTTGGAAAAAAAAAATAGAACCGACTTCAGCTGGAAATTGCTCTAAAAAGTAAAAAATAATTTTTTTCTTTGAACACCATCGAAACTACTTTTAAACATAAGTTTTGAAGTCGGCGCAAAAACAATGTATAGAATCATACGCAACTACAATTCAACTATAAATATAAATTTTAATGGATAAATTTCATTGATTACCACACATTCGTGTAATGGTACAAATATTCTGCTTTTGATTTTCAATGGTTTCTCTGAAAAAATGTTGGCAAAATATGGTTAAATATTCTTTTACTTATCGTTTTTGCGCCGACTTCAAAACTTATGTTTAAAAGTAGTTTCGATGGTGTTCAAAGAAAAAAATTATTTTTTACTTTTTAGAGCAATTTCCAGCTGAAGTCGGTTCTATTTTTTTTTTCCAAAAATATTTTTATCTACTTCAATTAGATTCTATTTCTTAGTTTTTCTCACTTCTTTCAGGGCTCGAAGTGCCCGTGCAACGCCGGGCCACGTGCGTGGTATGTCTTGAAATCGAATGAACATTAAATTATATCAAATAATATAACTTCAGAATAAGGTAAAAGTTAGAGAGGGGAGACGTTATGCATCAACATGCCGCAGGAAGCTAATCTAGCTGCCCTGGCAGCTAGTAATTCATTTAATTGATGATCTTCTCTTCTTCGTGGATCCGCTGAATCGAAGAAATGCCTGCTTTGTTAATTTTGAGAACTTGTAATTGGCCATGGCAAAGGACGATAGTCAAACTAAAGGAGTTGTGTTACGGAAAGGCAAACAACATCAGAAAACACTTTGATAACTAAATGAGAACTTTTATGACCAATGTTAAGTTTTGAAAGTTCAAACTATGAGATTTTTTTAATTGACATCATTAATGGGAGGAAAGTAAACACGCGTTGAACAGTCAATTTATTCTTATAGTTTTAAACTTTTATAGAATGTGTAATTTTTAATATGATTACAGCTCCATAGAAATTGTCTTTCTTTTTTTTTTTTAATTTCTAATTTCTTGAACTATACGGAAGCGTATTTTTTAATGAGTATCTTTATCTCATGAGAAACTCAACTTGAAATCAACAGCTTCATAACTCTGTTAGCTCGAATTAATGAAAGCTAATGACTGAAAGCTCTCCATTTTTTTG